>NQLW01000095.1:1437064-1528473 GCA_002312845.1 Kalanchoe fedtschenkoi
CCAGGAGCCCTAAAAATTGATTTACATTACTTGTAGCAAAAGCAAGCAACAACCACGACACCAGAAATGGCGATACTCACAGCTCCATGGTTCAGCTAATATGAAATTAAGCTTCATCGTGTCACAGAAATGCACCAGATATTAAATGATGATAAATTGGCAAACATTGACGAAGCAAATCAGTAATAATAAAAACTCGAAGTCTAAACACGGAGCTAGCCAGAATTCTCACCGGCAGAATCATCGCCGTAACCACAATGGCTATAACCGAGCAGACGGTAGCGCAAATGAAGCGCCGGATCATGAAGACCCTGAAATTCGCAGGCGGCGGCAGTCGGAGCAGCAGAGTCGGCGCGTACAGAATCCCAACGTACAGCGACGCTAACGCCGTGCATGACGTCACTGCCGTCGCTCGCGATAAGCTTCTCTGCCCTTCTTCCATCATCGTCTTTAATTTTGGTTCTTCATCAGACTCTTCTCGGTTTGACTTTGACCGTTTTTCGGTTTTCTGGGTTTGAAGAATTCGTCTTCGACCCCCTGAGCTTTCATAATTTACATATACAACTCACAGGTTTGTGATTGTACATATGACCCCTGATTTTATGATCATATTGTGACTGCAGAAATTCTTGCATTCCAAGCCACTCTTTGGTTTTGAATGGTGAGGAAAGAAAATGAAAGGAAAAATGAATTCTCCTAAAATTAGGAATTTCTTTTTATTTGACTAAATTAGTGGTGTAAAATATATAGGAGAGTATGAAAATACACTTTGTTTCTCAATTTTTCAGTGAGAACACTGCAATCATAAGACTAACATCTTGATGGTATGTTCTTTAATGAAATTATAACTATTTTTTTTTTGAATTTTTCGTTTTTTCATGAAATAGCTTTTTTAGCTAGTCAAGAAAAAAATGCGATTTGAAATGATGAAATTTTTCTTAAGTAATGATTTTTTCTTAAGACTGTTGTTTCAGACAACAACATATTTCTCTGTAAATATTCCACTGCCACAGTCACATGTACTTAATCCAAGTATAAATTATTGAAATGAGATCCCATAATGCTGAGATAGTTTGCAGTAAATCTAAATAAGGTAGTTTTGGTGTAAAACAGGTATAGTTTTGAGGCAAAACAAGATAGCAATATTACGTCAAATAGTGATTGGAAGTTGTGTCTCAAAACTACATAGTTTTGAATTGGTGTATTTGGCTTGACTCCTACTCCTTGGAACAAAATCCAAATTATTGTTTCTAGTTTGCCTTCTGGAAAATTGATGCAAAACTAGTTTGCAGCCAATCAAAACAAGATAATTTTGATGTAAAATAAGGGTGATTTTGAAAAAAAAACAAGCGTCAAATGGTGATTTGGAGAATTTACGTAGTTTTGATTTGGTGTATTTGGCTCGGCTCCTTGGATCAAAATCTAAATTATTGTTTCTAGTTTGCCTTCAGAAAAATGTTGTTAGAACCCTTGTTTCAAACAACATCTGAAATAGACTTTAAATTAAAAACCAGTTATTGCTTGGCTCATCTATCTCATCTACCTCTAAGATTTTATACTTGTTGGAATCTGCTCATTAAATCAGTTAATTAACTTGTATTGATTGTGGTTTTGGTTAGCTAGAGAACCAGTTATTCTTAACTAGAGATCATAATGTCTTGCTAGGAACCGCTTATGATCCTTGGGCTTTTGCTCGTGGCTAATTAAGAATAAACATATAGGGTCGCACATAATTGAGCGGCGGATAATGAGTTGAGAGAAAACCAAATATGATTTAGTCAGTTCAACCCGCGCCTAATTCGGATGAACCAAATGGGTTAAACTCATAGGTATGACCCATGAATAAACTACCCAACCCCAGCTGATGGCTTGAAGTCCAGAACCACGTATCTCTATAAATAGAAGCTTAGGACTTTTGTTTATAGTTAATGAGTAAAGTAACATAAGTCAATTGTTCAATGGAGATTGAAGACAGAGGACGAGAGTCATCCGGGAGCTAGTACTTCAGAGGGCGCGGTATACACGTTCGTCATGAGGTAACCTTAATCCCCTTCTCTTGGGGTGTTTCAATCCGGATCCAGACTTATGTCTGGTAATTCGGATGGAAACTGTATATAGTATTCACTGAGTATTCTAAATCCGTGGTTTGGAAAATCTTTTCTACATTCATGTACGCGATCTCTAACCAAACTATGCTAGAATATTTGACTATCCAACGTACTTAGGGTTAAATTCTCATAGACTCGAGCTTAGTCAGAATTTAGGCTACCCGCCTGGCCTAATCAACCATATCATACTTTGAAAATCGTTTGAAAATCTTCTTGTATATATCACGCGTACATGAAGTTATCTGCTAGCATTTTGCTCCCATCCATCAAACCTGTCCGAACCAGTTATTCTCCTCTAAACGTCAATCGATCCTTCAAAATTATGACTGGTGTCACAAGCTCATCCACCGGTTACTTTTCAACAGAGAGAGAGAGAGAGCTCGAAAACATCTTGATTAATTAACCTTTATATACACCAACATGCAATAGTTTAATGAAACACGGGAAGCTGATCGCGCATCTGCGGCTCAAAAGAGGCATCCATTCGTCTCATGAATGCGATATATATGTTGAGTGACAGCAAAAAGCAGAAGCAGAAGAAGAAAATGCATTAACAATGACAGGAAGAATAAGTTGGCAAAAGTGAGTGTAAAAGTGAGAGGGTTTTAGTTGGCGAGCAAAGCAGAAGCATCCGGACGCTCAATTTATGGAAACCCACTTCAGCTGCTACCATTTGTGGTATTGGAAGACCTCTCTCTCGGGGCTCCCTTTTTAGGCCTGAATCCTTCTCTCAAGCACCAACGCCAGTGCTTGAGCCCTCAGTGTTTCAATTTCTAGGTTTTTTTTATTAGTTGATTTGTTTTTCCTGAGTTTGCTTGTATGGGCCTAGCTGGTGTGCAGGCTCTTTAATTATATATACATAATGCCAGAAGAAAAATTTTATAAGGAAGATTCGTTCTCCGACACAATGGTGGCAAAGCGCCAGTAATGTTCGATAATGCTGATGAACTGTGTGTCCACGAGGGCCTCGTTTCCTCTACAATTTGTCGTCCAATAAAATAATTTGTTCCTAAAATGGAAGGGCTCCTCCATGATACACGCTAGCAGCTTTCCTTATTCTCCCAGTGGAGGAAATGTGTTATTCTTTCTTGGTTCCTAATCCGCCGTCCCTTTGGAATTTGAACTACTATATATACACGACGACGGCTGAAAATAATTGAGAATTAAGTCGCCATGTATATTTTATACGGGCATGTTATCTTACGAAGGAAGAATACTGTTCCGGAAGAATCACACCATGAAATTAAAAGTGTTTGATGATTTTTGCCCTAGTTTATCAATCTATTTATCAAAATTTGATGTGGGATATTGTTTTGGAATAATAATGCCATGAAATGAAAAAGGTTGTTGGACGATTTTCACCCTAGTTTATTGTCCAATTAATTTATCTAAAACCAAAACCCTAACTAGTGAAAAACGGAATTTACCTAGTAGAGGAAGACAATGATTATGAAGCATGTTACCCTATCCGCAAGTGGATTGAAAAAAGGGTCAACAGTTAACATTCAAGAACTTGGACTCAAAATCCATATTCACACAGGCAAAGTTCCATGCATGCATGAACTTTTTTGCCTAGCTTGCAGGTCTCAATTTGCTCCGAATATCTTTGGCTCGCGCTTCGGGAGGGCCCGCGACATATATGCTGGTGGCCGGAGCCATATAATTCAGCAAATGATCAGGAACTCCGACCGCTTTGATTTGCCTCATTTAACCCTAGTTGCGAATCAATGCATGTCGGAAAAGGAAAGAAAACTACTGAACTTTTGACGCTTCTTTTCCCATCATTTTACCTTAAGAGTCAAAAGTTGGGCGTGTTCCGTACCCTAGATGCTTCCTCCCTGAGGAGCTGATCGATCAATTTCAGCATAAGCTTTTTCGTCTGTCATCCAAAGACCGACAAATGTTTGCTGGCCGAACTTGTCACGTCGATACTGTGGAGCTCACTAAAGCGATTATTTCCACTAATTCGGCGATTACTAATTAACTAAACAAAATCCCATCATTTGGAAGTGGATCAAATGAAAACCAATTTGAATATGTAAATTGTGAACTAATGATATCCACTAGATCTATTGAATTAAATGGATGAGATTCATTCTTGATTTTCAGAATTAAATAAAATGTATTATTTAAAATATAAAATAAATTTGATTGATGTACATCCATGTTAATCTAAAATCAGTTTCCTTATTTAACACTAATAATTGATTACTAATATAATATACATATTATCCTCCATAATATCTGATTTCAATGTGGATTCTCATCTTTCAATCAAGTAATGCGTCAATTAATCTTCCATTTTTATTTTTTAGGGCTATAAATTTATGGATTCAATGGTGCACATCAATATTTTGCTGATTTTCTAATGGTGCATGAATGAATTTTGGTGCACATTTTGAAAGCATCAAACAAACAGTGCACTATCTCAGTTTTGGAAACAATTCTCACCATAAAATCATGTTAAGTGAACCTTTTATTGAAAATAACCATAAAAGAAACAAAATTCAAATTGTGCATTGAAGATTTGAATTGTGCACCGAGATTGAATTATGCACCAGTGCATAGAGATTGAATTGTGCACCAGTGCACTGAGATGAAATTGTGCACCATAATATATAAAAGATCTTATGTGCATTAAAAATGATAAGAAAAATGTTATGTCGAAAAATTAAATCATAAAAATAGAAGAAAGAGAAAAATCAGGTAGCAAATCTAATAGAGGAAAGAGAAAAAAATCGAACTATTAATTCCTTATTTAATGGAGAAAATCATCCAATTAATCTAACAACCCATAAATAATGGTTTCATTATCTTTTAAAAATCAGATAATAAATCTATAAAAAAATCATAACCGTCAGATGTAATATGAATCAATGATCAAGGATGGTTCAAAGCAGTGGCGGATGCATGTAGGCTTGAGTGAGGTCAGATAACCTCGGTCAAAAAAATATTTTCATCTATATTTATATGTTATTTTAGGTTATGAAGTTCAAAAATGGTTAGAATAACTCTTTTAAAATGCATAATGACCCCCCTAAAATTAAAAAATACAACTAATATACTCATTCTATATGATTATTTTATATTTGACCCCTCTCAATATTTTTTCTGGATCCGCCTCTGCTTCAAAGTTTACAAATCCAAAGTGATTTTTTCCGGATCCGCCCCCATCATTTATCATATATATCTGATTGACTATAAAACTCTTCGATCGTTGCCTAAAGTATTTAGTTTTCCCCCCCTCCCAGCTTATGCCTTTCCAGCCACACAAGTGCTGCCAGAATCTCCATGCTAATATGTCACACAAACATGGAGCTACAGTAACTATTTTAAGTTTAAAAACATTTTATAAGTAAATTCACCTCATGAGAAGATTTATATTAACCAATAAATTGATCAATCAAATCAAATCAAACTGAGATTCAGTTTAAATTTGTAAAAAATTCAACAACGTAATCTAATGGTTCAATTTGATTTTTATTTTTTCAAATCGAATTGGATCAAACCAAACGATTTCATTATAGTTATACCATATATAAATTTAATTTAATATATGCTATAAGTTAGTGCCTTTATATTATTATTTATATAAAAAATATCCTATTTAATAAATAAAATAGTAAAAAAAATCATGAAAAAATTAAATCGAACCATACAGTTTGATTTGGTTGGTTTTTAAAGCTAATGTCACAGTTTGAATTTTTTATTACAAATCAAATCTAACCGAATTATTACACCCTACTGCTTGACATATTGAAAAATGTTTACTTCAGAATTAAAATTTGTTTTTTTATGTCATTATATCCCTCAAAAATGCGAAAAATGAGATAAAAAAAAATAAGAAGAAGCCGAAATGAGTTGTAATTTTCACAAACCCCCCCTCCCAAAATTAAGATGATCACTGGTGTTCTCTTTCCCCAGTATGAAGAGAATCCCATTTTAAATAATGGATAACATGGAACAAACATATAGCTAATAGGTAGCCACCCATGAAACAGTATGTCGTATTTAGCAAGCAGCTTTAGTTTAATAATTTCTTAAAATTAAAGTGAGACTTAACCCTTTTTCTTCCCCTGCATGGCTCAACACTATAAAACGAAATGCAGGGTTTGCTGCTTTGCATCCATCATCCATCCTCCACCTCCCTTCTCTGCTTACAGCTTTCTCGATCTGGGGTTCGACCATTATTAATATAATGGCGCTGAAAATGTCTGACCCGCTGATCGTCGGAGGTGTGGTTACCGACGTCATTGACTCCTTCTACCCCACCACGAAAATGTCCGTGATCTACACCAAGCGAGTGTACAACGGACATGAGCTGCTTCCATCTGCGGTCTCCGCAAATCCTAGGGTTGAGATTCATGGCGGTGACATGAGGACCTTCTTCACTCTGGTATCTAACACTATTTCATATTGACAAATATTATCGGTCTTGAGCAAATAAACTCTGAATTATTTAACCTATTTTTCACTATATTTTTGCACATCAACATGCTGGTTGTAAATTAAGCTAGGTTAATTAATTAATTCAAAATTATTTATTAGGAGGAGAACAACTTAAGATACCAGCATATATTCAAGCACATTTGGATCACTAATTTAATTTGTTAATTTTATTTTTTTTATCTTTCTAGGTCATGACAGACCCGGATGTTCCCGGGCCGAGTGATCCCTACCTGAGGGAGCATCTGCATTGGTACGGCCGATCACTCATATTATTTAATTAAATTTATCATTTTGCTAATTTTTTTAAAAAAAAATTAATACTTTTTTTTAGTTTAGGGAAAGTTTCATGAAAAGGAAAATTAGACGGAAAGTAAGAGAAATTCGTTGTTTGGTTTAGATGGAAAACTTTATGAAAAAAGAGTTTGATGGAAAATTGTTTATAAAATTAATAACAATAGGAAATGACATTTTTCTTTAAATTTTACATGATAATTAAATAAACAAGTGAAAAATAAAATGAATTCCATAATGAAAGATTTGAATTTCATTATATTTTTCATCAAATTTTCCTCCATGAAACTTTTCCTGAACCAAACACACCCTTACTCTCATCAACACCCGAACTCATCTCATTTTCATCCACATATCATTGTGCTGTCACATTCAAACACGAATGGAATGAAAATTTAAATCTGTGATTATTATTTTGTTTAACCCAATGTTTAGATTTGTTAATAATCACGATATGGATAATTAATCTGTTTGTACATGTGATTTTGTGAATTTTCATATGCGTAATTTTCCTCATTTTCATAACCTAATTGTATCTCTGTCCGACTTCGATTTCCGGCAGGATTGTGACAGACATCCCAGGAACAACTGATGCGACTTTCGGTGAAACCTATTTATTTTAACCAAACATGGAATAAATTATTATTTTTTATTTAAAAAAATCCCAAATGTAAATTAATTTTTGGTGTAGGGAGGGAGCTGGTGGAATACGAAAGGCCGAATCCACACATTGGCATACACAGGTTCGTCTTTGTGCTCTTCAAGCAGCACCAGAGGGGCCAGGTGGGCGCGCTGCCGTCTTCGAGGGACCGATTCTGCACCAGAAGCTTTGCTGCGCAGAACGGCCTGGGCCTCCCGGTCGCGGCCGTGTATTTCGATGCGCAGAGAGAGTCTGCAGCGAGAAGGCGCTAATAGCTAGCTCAAGCTAGTTACCGGCAAGCCCTAGTTAATCAACTTGATATCGAAGAACAACCTGGTACCAATAAAGTAACGTTTTAAGAGCAATAAGCAATGTTTGACAGTCATGTAATAACACTTTATTTTCTGCAATGTATTTCAATTTCAATAAAAAATATCATGCATTATTTATTGATTTTGTCTTCCTTAATCACCTAGTAATATGCGTATCAACATGAACAATAATGGTTTAATCTTTATTTCAATAAACCTAATATTTGAAAATAAAGCACACACAATTTTTTTTTTTGAGCAACATACATACAATGATATATTATAGTCCAAAAGAATTAAAGTCACCAAATTGGTCACTATTCAAATCCGATGAGATGGCTTGACTAATTAACTTCACATCCAACCGGAGGGTTTGGGCTGAAGTAATGCCCGAATTTTTTTCCTGACAATTAAGCTGCTGACTCGAAAAATATTGTGCTTTACAAGGAAAACAGTGAATAAGAGTCGGAAATTGATTTTTTTCTGAAATAATTTTCTCTTCTAAAATTAAGAAGCTCAAATCTAATGAAATCAACTCAACTCTAGGTCAAAACATACACCCAAATTATAATTGTAGGAAATGTGGGTGCACCAATGAATAGATTATTAGTAAAGACAATTCAACATTTTCGGTTTAATTCCCTAGTTTGACATTGGAGCAAATGAACCGAAAATATATGCCGGTTCAATCGATACGAAAAGAAAACGCGCCTTCGTCACGAAGCCTCCGGGTCCGGAGAACTTCGGTAAATTCGCATTACAAACTTGCGTTACCTTACCTGAGTTCAGCGCATATCAACATACGCATATCTTTTTTTTAAAATTCCCAAACTACCCCTTCCATCATCAATATAAAAGCTCCGCCGCTTCAAAATTCGACCAGGAAATATTACCCATCGGGAAAAATGGCCGAGTTCAGCGTCTCGCCGGTCTTCCCCGCCGGAGGCAAACCGTCATGTGCCGGTGGCCTCCAGCACCGCCGCGTCCCGAACGCTCCCTTCCAACCGCACTGACTGACCAACTCCGGCACCATCACGGCCGGATCCGCCTCATCCGCCGCCGGCTCCACAAGTTTCGACGACGAGTAGCCGCTCCTCGACGTGCTCGGCATCCACCCGACCTAATCTGGCGGAAAACTTGATCCATCCTCAACCCGTTCAAAATCGACCCGCACGTCCACGCCGATCTCTCAGGTCAGGTTCTCGACATCTTGCTATACGGATTTTTTTAATTTCTGGCTGCAGAGAGTTCCAGTTTGAAGTCGTCTTAGGTTGAATTGTGGTATTTCCCGCTGTTTTTGTATGTTATGTTTAACATATTGGCTTGTAAGGCTGGGAATTTGGATCTGCAGAGATGCACAGAGTATAATTTGGTATTGGAATGGGGCGGTAGGAGTGGTGTTAGCTGTTAGGGCTTGTGCTGTACTTGTGGGAGTGGAAATTAAATTATTAAAATATTAGTTAAATTTGGGAAGGCAAAATTAAAAATTTCGAGAATAAGCATATAAATTTTGTTTTTATATATATAAATTTTTTTTATATATATATAGGTACTTTAGGTGGGATTCGGGAGGGCAGCCGATCTCATGGCCCCCAGTGGATCCGCCCTTGGTGCTATGTGGGGCCAGTGATGAGCATTTTGAGATGACTGTATATGCTTGTTTTATGATTGACGCTATCTTGTGGATGCTCATCGTGTTTTGAGCTTGAGCAGATGATCTGCTAGTTAGCCACTTAGTGCAAATCTGGTAATAACACTAGATAGTTGCCAGTAATTTGAGGCTCATGCGTTGTAGTCGCTGTTAATCGTTACCAGAAATTGACCTAAAATTTATAGCAAAGGATTTTGTTGAATATTCTGGCCTATAAGCCATTTGTCCGAGTCTGGATCTGAGGTGGTCGCGCCCTTTCCTACAAGGGTCTCCCCTTCTGCCTATTCAGGGTCTGAATTTGGTCTGCTGGAGGCACTTGAGCCTTTTCTGAATTTAATAAAATGATGTCTTGAAAAAAAAAAGGATTTTGTAGAATACAAATTTTTTAAGAGAAAAGTTTCGGGTCCTTGTTCGACCATCTATTTTGTTAATGTTAGAAGAATTGTGCTTGTTTGAGTCTTTAGAGTTGTATTTTCGTCGTGATGTCCAGGCATTGTAGTCACTATCATCATCTTGAAGTTGTAGCTGGTATTAACAAGTAATGCAAGTTTTGGAAAATAAAAGTTTCATCTCCTTGTTTGACCATTTCTTTTATTAATGTCAGCATAGTGGTGCTTATTTGAGATATGATGTTCCACCGTTTAATAGTCTTTATCCAGATCTTGAAGTTGTAGCTTGAGATAATTTGTAACACAATATTTTGATGTGAAAAGCTGTCTCCTTATTTGACCATTTCATTTACATTTGTTGGTCTGGATATGCTCACTTGAGTCTCTAATGTGGAGCTTTGTTGTGTTGTTTTGTGCTCATTCAATAATGGCGAGCTAATTCCACTCTAATAGGATAAGTGGAGATGGCAAAAGGATACGGGAGGTTGAAAGTTGTAGTAGGATAATTAATTAGATGGACTGTTGAGACTTGAGAGTGATCTGCTAGTGTGTTAGTACCTCATTGTTCAACACATTAACGTCATCTTCTTGTTCCTCATCGTAGCCACTGCTGCAATTTTAACATCTAGCACTGAAATTAGTGCCATTTCGGTGGTCTATTTATCACGGTAGGTGAATTCTCTCATGTCGCCCACAGCTTGATTTTGTCAAAAATGGTAGATGTTGAAGACTGTATACTAACTCTCCTGCCATTTTGGCGAAACAATTCAGTATTTGATGCTGGTAGGTGACATCGACAGATGTTGGAATTCAGCAAAATCTTGAAGCTCTCGGCAAAATGGACATCACCCTCACCCTCAGCATCATCAACCTCTGGTGCATTTTTCTGATTTTCTCTACCACTATTCTCCACTTGTTCCACCACTTTCAGTAGTTCACACCTCAGTTGGATTGACAGTGTGTTCTTCTTGAATAAAATCTTACATCTTTTTTTTTAAATTTTTTTATTTCAATTCATTTTAGCTTCCAAAAATTTCATTTTCTTTTTTCATTTTTTATGTGGAGTAGGGATGGTTGGTGGCCTAACCAAAATTCTCACCGGAACAAAAATCATAGGACAATAATTGAAGGACTATAATGCCCTTCTCAAGGAGACCTAGAGTCGATAGGAATCTGTAACAATAGAGGGCTACTTTCGTCATCTGCTTTTGAAACAGATTCGCTTATATAAAACATGACTATACATTTGGCTTGGGCAGTGGAGCTGTTCTAAGCAAGAATGGCGGACGGAGCTAGCCGGAAGATCTCGCCGGCTTCGGCCAGGGCTCACACCAGAAAACGTGGCCAGAACTCCTCGTCCGGCTTTCCTCCTGGTAATTATCGTTCCGCCTCTCACTTTCATCAGAATTCTTTCTGTGCTGCGACCTAGTTTTACTCAGTTTCCAGTCAATATTAGTCAATAGCCAGTCAGCGGCTGATGCTTGCCGTTTATTCACAGAATGAGTTTTGTCTGGTCTCTGATTCTCACTTGCTGTACTGTAGCTGGCTATTCAATTATTAGATCTAGACAGATTCCAGCTTGGTTGTGGATTTAATTAATTATTTATTCTGAAATTTTGAATTGTTGAAATGTGATGTGTGTAGGGATTATGACAGGGATACTGCTGGTTTCGCTGATTGGGTTTTTGGCATATGCATATAAGGCGATCCAGCCGCCTCCTGCTAAGATATGCGATTCTGTGAATGGTTTGCCTGTGACAGCGCCGAGGATAAAGCTTAGGGATGGTAGGCATCTGGCATATAAAGAGCACGGTGTTCCTCGGGAGAAAGCTAAGTACAAGATCGTGTATGTCCATGGTGTTGACTCTTGCCGGCACGATGCTGTTGTAGCGACTGAGCTGTCTCCGGTGGGTAATTTGGTTTAACATGTAAATTTTCTTGAGTGATCTTCATGCGGTGTTGTTGAGTTGGATGCAATGATAGAAGCTCAGGTACGTTTTGTTTTCAAGTGGTGTACTGTCTCCAGAATCTCAGGTTCTAGTACACATAAAGGGTGTGTGTTTATTATTTGGAAAGAATCTAGTGGTTATTGATTGAGTATTCATTTGAAATTTGGCACTTTATTGGGATTGCACATGGTGATAGATGCAAATATGTAAGTTAAGCGTGTTAAGGAGTGTCTAGTATTATTTGGAACAAGTGGAACATTGCGTATGCAATAGTGCAATTCATTTCTGTGATATGCACACATAAAGCTTTTTGTATTATGGCTCTCCTAATTGCTTTTGCTATCGAGTGAAGTGTTTTTGTATTATAGCTGGTGTCAGTCTTTTACAGGAACTCTTTGAAGAACTGGGGTTGTATATCGTGTCATTTGATAGGCCCGGCTATGGAGAGAGTGACCCAAATCCGAAAATCACAGATAAGAGCACAGCCTTGGATATCGAAGAGCTAGCCGATCAATTAGAGCTGGGGTCCAAATTCTACGTGATTGGCTTTTCCTTAGGCGGGGAGATAGTGTGGACCTGTCTGAAGTACCTCCCTCACAGGTACGGCTGAGAATTTAGTGGTGCTCTTGAGATATGGATTACGTGTGCGATATGCCTGGCTGTCTAAGTAACCTTAAAATGGAAAGTGCTTTAATAAAATTCTTGATTGCATATCTACTTAGTGCATACTGCTTACCTACTTACCTTGTTTAATGAGGCTGCACTGGTTGTCACAGGTTGGCAGGAGCTACGCTAATAGCTCCTGTTGTCAACTACTGGTGGTCAGGCCTCCCAGTCAACCTAACAAATGAAGCCTACTACCACTTTCAGCCTCCGCGGGACCAGTGGGCTGTCCGAGTTTCTCATTATGCTCCGTGGCTAATGTATTGGTGGAACACTCAAAAATGGTTTCCGCCTCACAGTGTTGTTACTGGGAACCCTTCTGTCATGTCTCGCCGTGACATGGAGCTCGTGCCCAAGCTTGCTTCGAGAGGAAAGCATGCGGTATGTTCTTTTACAAAAATATATACACGGCCAAAAGAGTGTCCTCCATGTTTTTTGTCTGGTTCATGCGGAGCAAACTTAAAATCCTTTCATGTAAAAAGGGAAGTTACCGATCATGTGAATGTCTCGGTGCGTCAATCCTACTCTTTTGTCTATCCATAATGACCTCAAGCGTTGGATTTTTGTAGGCACAAGTAAGGCAACAAGGTCTATACGTGTCGGTTCTCCGTGACACGATCTTTGCATTCGGGAACTGGAACTTCAGCCCGCTCGAACTCCAAAATCCATTTCCAGACAACAGCGGCGCAGTTCACCTATGGCACAGCGATGACGACCTCCTCGTGCCTTCCTCACTCAACCGCTACATCGCCCAACAACTTCCTTGGATCCACTACCACGAACTACCTGGTCGTGGCCACATGTTCCCGTACGAAGATGGCATCGCCGACATCATCGTCAAAACCCTTATTCTGGGCGAGAAGCAAGCTTAAAAGCCATCGCAAGTGAGAAGTTGCATTCCAGTTGTGTAACAGATAGCCACAGTATCCCAGTTCAAGCAACAAATGTAGAATCATGTCCTTGTTATGTTATTGAAAAGACTATTTTAACCCTTGAGAGTAAGAAAAACGCTGCATTTGGTGCCCTTCAAATCACAGGGGGCCATGTTATTATATAGGGATAAAATTTATTACCAATTATGATCAAAACTATTAAGATTTTTTTTTAAATGTAATAAAAATAAACAAACTGATTTTTAAAATAAAATTTATCATTACATTCCTAAACTAATATTATTATATGAATTACATTTATGTGTGAAAATTAAATTATTTGGTTATCAAAATAAATTATATCATTTTGCGCACATAAATCTAATTCTTATAATAATATTAGTTTCAGAATGTAATGGTAAGTGTTTTTTTTTAAAATCAGTCTAATTTTTTTTCATCGTACTATTTTTAAAAATCATGATAGTTATGAGCACAATTAAATAAATTGTAGTGATTAAAGGCACTTTTTGAATTTTCCCTATTAAATATTAATAATCGTAGCCTGTGCGCTTCAATTCCAATCCACTTTCCTCTTCTCTCACGCTTCTTAATTATGGAGCGTGCAGAGCTTTAGGCTGTGTTTGGTTTTGAGAAAAATTCAGAAAAATGAAATTTTATGTGGAAAATGAGAAAAAAGAAAATTTATTAAATTAAGTTTTTTAATATTTTCTATAAAAATTTTATATGTTATCAAATTTGGGAAAAATATGATGAATTCTATAGACAATTCATTTTCCCATTTTCATTTCTCTTAAACTTTCCTCAAACCAAACACAGCCTTACCTGTCTGGAATCAGACCGAACCGGTCGGTCCGATTGGCGGCTTTGAACCGGACGCGTTAAGAAAACTCGAGAACGGATTTTCGGAACATTTTTCAAATAAATTTTACTTTCTACGACAGATTTCATCGGAGCGGAGCAAAGAGATCGATCGCTGTTTGAAGTCGCGGAAAATCGATGGTTAGTTTCGTCTCAGTCTCTCTCTGCTGTTATTTACATCATCATCGTATACGAGCACGATCGGGTCGATTAGGGGTTTTGTAATTTGATTTAGGTTTTGGTGTTTCTGCTTGAATTCGTCGGGTTAGATTCGCCACGTGATCGTGGCGTGAATTTGTGGATGTTCAGGTGTTTATGTGGAATGAAATGGTGTGGTTAGGTTGTTGAAATGTGCTGTTAATTGGAATCATTTGAAGTTCAGGTATGCAGTTGTGAGATGGACGGAGTTGAATTAGGGAATTTAGGAACTGAGTTGGAGTTTATTCCTTTTTTTTGAATATTGGTGAGTTTCTGTTTTGGTATATTATTTGTGTTCTTGTAGGTTGGAGCTATCGGAATGTTAAACTTTAACTGAAGACAAATGGGACATGAGAGGTTCAGATTGAAACAGTTTATTTGGGTTGAGGATGGTGGATTTGGTTTGTGTTTGATGCTGGGTTGAACAATTGGTAGAGTAAGGAGGATTGAGCTAGGGGAATATAGTGAAGTATAAGTTTGTCCTGGATTCGGCACCTAAATTAAGAAAGCCAGCGGGCTCATCTTTTATGGCTCGTGGGGATATGTTGGAATGCTTCACCTTCGTCCATGATTTTTTTCATCAGTCTTGTTTTACTGTTTGGCTGTTAAGTATTAATGTTACCTGAGATCGATTATGAGATGAATTGGAGAAATGTGGATAGGGGTGGCTTAGTATTCTGAATCTTATTTATGTGATTCTGAGTTGGATAGGTACGAGGTTATGGAGTTGGGAATGAGAGATATGAAACATTGTCACTGTTAGGCATACAAGGTCTTGTTTAATTACTTGTTGATTCTGTGATTGTTTTTTGTCGGCCGTGTTTTACTATTTGGCCCGTTAAGTTATAACATTGCCTGAAGTAGACGATGAGTGTAATTTGAGAAGTGTGGATAGGTGTGGCTTAGTACTCTGAATTTCATGTATTTGATTATGAGTTGGAAAATTATGAGGTTTTGGAGTTGGGAAAGAGAGATATGAAACATTGTCTCACTGTTAAGCGTACAAGGTCTTTGTTTGATAACTTGTTGATTCCAAAAATTTGTAGACGAGTCTTTACAGAGGAACTTCTAGGATTGATAAACCCAAAGGACGCTATCATGGATTAACTCAACAAAAGAGACAGGAGATAAAAGAAGCCTTTGAGCTTTTCGACACTGATGGCTCAGGTGCGAATTCATTCTATTCTTCTGCAAATGAATCTATTATATATGCACTTAAGATCCTCTATTGAAAACATTTTATTTTTTGACTAGGCACTATTGATGCTAAAGAGCTGAATGTGGCGATGAGGTATACCACTTTGATACTATATAATTTATTATAAGGGCATTGGATAGTTGGGATACTGAAATTGATAATTTGTCACAGGGCCCTGGGTTTTGAAATGACTGAAGAGGTAATTTTCATGTTTTTATATTTTAGAAGCTCAATTCTTCAAGACCTATGTGTTATTCCCAAACCGTTCATTTCAAATTCTCAGTTAGTATCTGCCGAAGATGCTCTTTATGTCAACTGATATTTCAGTTGGTTATTGACCCCCCATAATCTCACAAAAGCATTTATCAACTCTGAATCATAATCATCAAAGGCAAACATAATAGTTCCAACCCCGGTTGATCAGTCAAATTGCTAAGTTTGTATCTTGTTTGTAATATTGCCATCCTCAAGACTTGCAAATTTGTGTTTATCTAGATTATCCAAATAATCTAATATTGTTCACTTTTTGGTGTGGAATTCTCAGCAAATTAACCAAATGATTGCTGATGTGGACAAAGATGGCAGTGGAGCAATTGATTTTGATGAGTTCGTCCACATGATGACGGCAAAAATGGGCGAAAGAGACACTAAAGAGGAGCTGATGAAGGCGTTTCAGATAATTGATGTTGATAAAAATGTGAGTTTCCGAAGGTTTATCTGAGGGCTTTCTTGAAAAGTAATCTAATATCTGGTGCCTGTATTTGAATCAGGGCAAAATATCTGTTACTGATATTCAGCGTATTGCAAAGGAATTGGGCGAGCCCATTTCTGAAAAAGAGGTCCGTGACATGATTGAGGAAGCAGATCGTGATAGTAAGTTACTCGTTTTCCCATTAACTTCACTCACCTTGATAGTATCCGCCGTCATATGTCAGATATATGCCAGTTCAGTTATCAAATTAAAGAACCGCGTGATTCATGCTTAGTGTAAAATCCTTAAGATCCTTATGTTTCAATTGTAGTCTGTTCATTGGAGATTACCTAACTCATTCATGCATAGTGTTCAGTCTTTCGTATCTTTATGCTTCGACTGTAGTCTGTTCGTTGATGAAGATTACTACATAAGTCATTTTACCAACTCTTTGGCATTTGAATCTCAGGGGATGGAGAGGTCAGTGTGGAAGAGTTCATGAGAATCATGAAGAAGACTTCGTATGGACCTAAATGAAATCGTGTGCTTCCCAATTGAATCCTTCATGTTCGGGCTGAGCCCATCACATTACAGTGCTCCATCTTGATCGTATCATTTGCATATTTAATCAAGTTGGCTGCATAGGGCACTTTGATTCTGCAGTTGAAGTTTGTACTGGCACGATGTGTAGTAGGACTGCAGGAGTGTTATTCATAAGTACTATACAGTTTCGTCGCTATTTGATTCAGCTTCTATTCCAGACATTCATTTCGTCGCAAAAAGTATTCCATTTGTAAAACTTGTTTATAAAATCTGACCGAATTCGCAATCTACGGTTGAGAGAGACTGGGATCAAGATCAACGGCTCCTGATAAACCACCACGAACGGCTATAAATACAATACGCATTTCACTGGATAAGAGACCATCTTCATCATCGCTCTACTCTCCGACGAGAACTCAAATTCTCCGACCTATCTCGATCCTCCGGCAGCGATGGAAGCGACGCAGCTATCCGCTTTTCCGTCGCGTCATCTCCCGGCAGCCGCAGCAGCAGCTTCTCCAGCTCACTCATCCCCCAACTTCCGAACCGTCTGCAGTTCGAACTACGCTACGCTATCTAGCAGAAGCGTCTCGCTGAGTACCAGAAATTTGTTCACTGTGAGTCCGATTGGTGCAATTCGTTGACTTTGAGTGAGTGTAGTAAGGATGGTGCTGATGATGTGTTTTTTTATGTTTCCAGAGGCGGATTTGGGGATTGGTGAACTCGAAGAGTGTGGGTGTGAGGAGGGAGCTTCGTGGCGTGGTTAGGGCTGAGATGTTTGGGCAGCTTACAAGCGGACTTGAGTCGGCTTGGAACAAACTCAAAGGAGAAGGTTTTACACTTTTACTTCCTTTTGGAGACTTAATGAATGCAAGTCGCACATACTTTGTTTATGCTTCAAAATGTAATTAGAATTCTTATTGAAATCTTCTGAGTGGACACATATGGCTTGTACCTGAGGCTTGTACCGCATCTGTATAACAGTATTAGGCCTCGTGCTTAAGAGTTTTAAATTTGTTTGCATTTATTTCTAGTAATATATTCGTTTCAGAGGTTTTGACTAAGGAGAATATTGTGGAGCCGATGCGGGATATTAGGAGAGCCCTCCTTGAAGCAGATGCAAGTTTCCGTAAACTTACAAATTTCGGCAGAAAATTGTGGAGGATGAGATGCATCAATGAGTAACTTTGATTTTGTGTCTGCTCTCCAGGTAAGTCTTCCTGTTGTTAGAAGGTTTGTCCAGACTGTAAGCGAACAGGCAGTAGGAGTTGGTGTGATTCGTGGAGTGAGACCAGATCAGCAGCTTGTTAAAGTAAGTCCTTTGTGAAGATGTTCTCTACCAGGCGTCGTAGACTCGTAGAGTCACTTTTAAAGTTCCAAGCATTGTTAGCAAAAGTTATCAGCTCTATTACAGTAATGATCTGATAGCTCAATAATAAGATGAAGCCTTGAAGAATAACTTTAGTTATTTAGCTGTAACATATCTTTGATTCCATGAAATTTCTACTTGTTCACCACAGATTGTGAATGATGAGTTGGTCAAGCTAATGGGTGGGGAGGTTTCTGAACTGGTATTTGCAAAATCGCCCCCAACAGTGATATTGCTGGCTGGTCTTCAAGGTGTTGGAAAAACTACTGTTTGTGCAAAGTTAGCTTTTTATCTTAAAAAGCAGGTGAGATTAGAGAAATTTTATCACAATTTATGAAGCACTTACAAGTTACATGTGTTTCATTGGTGCATATCTGATTTTTCTGGCTGTCATTCATGCGTATAATTGACCACTGATCAGGGAAAGAGTTGCATGCTAATAGCAGGAGATGTGTACAGGCCTGCTGCTATCGACCAACTTTCGATTTTAGGTGAACAGGTATTTAATTGCGTTCATATATGAAGCAAAGTCATGATATCCACAGATACTTAGATTAATAGAACTGTTAGTTTCACTCGCTGGTTTCATACATCAGGTTACAAATGAGTAATCTGATCGCATGCTTGTTTGTTAAATTAAGCTATTTCTATTTCATCACATTTGCGCTGCAAATGGAACTTAGGATTTAGGAAACCTATTGGATGGGGTGACTTTAACATATGAAATGGAAAATTCAGTGTGTTTGAAGAATAATCCAGAAAACTAAAAGTATCTTCTTGTAATGCCAACGTTGTCAAGCTCACATTTGAAGTATAATAAAAAAGTTCATCTTGTGTAGTCACTTCTTCCTATTCACTATTTCAATCATATGTCCGATAAAAATAAAAGAGTTGAAAGCTTTTCAGTTACTAATATCATTGATAGTTAACTTCTGTTATGCCATGATTAATAAGGATTAAGGATATCATCATATGGAATCTATAGCTTGTGACAGATATCAGTGCCTGTTTATAAAGAAGGAGCTGATCAGAAGCCAGCTGAAATAGCTAAGAGAGGTCTAGCCGAGGCCAAAAAGAAGAACATAGATGTTGTTATAATGGATACTGCTGGACGACTACAGGTTGAACCACCTTTGCTATTCTAAATTCTAATCATGTGAATGAGATTCCAGTGAGTCATAGTGCTTAGTTTGTATTTATTTATCCCTTGCTACTTTATATCAGATAGACAAAGGAATGATGGATGAATTGAAAGATGTGAAGAGGGTGTTGAATCCCACAGAAGTTTTGCTTGTTGTAGATGCCATGACAGGACAAGAAGCTGCAGGTACCTGAGGAATTTGTTCGCTTTATCAATATTTCGTTCGCCTGATGAGCAATTCCCATCAGTCCTGGTCTTAAGGCTGAGTACTAAAGCAAGGGCTATGGTAGGCCTCATATGAAAAATGATATGAGTCATAATACTCCCCTGTGAATAAAAATTTCACAGAAATAAGAGGTGTAAAACCCTATTTAAAATGAAATATAAAAATAAAATTAGGTATTTCAGGCTCATTTTAATTTATCGCTTTAGGCCTCCAAATGGGCAGGGCTGGTCCTGCTTGGCATGCTGATGTTACACATTTTTCATATAGAAACAATTTGAGCTCAATTGCTTACAGGAAATCTTTACTATGTTTTGTGAAATGTAGCGTTGGTCACAACATTCAACCTGGAGATCGGAATTACTGGTGCCATTTTGACTAAGCTGGATGGGGATTCTAGAGGTGGAGCTGCTTTGAGTGTGAAAGAGGTTAGGTGGAATCTGATCAGTGTGCATTTTACTTTTCATATTTAGTAGCTCTAATGGTCAATTGTTGATAAACATTTTACAAGAACTTTTTTATTATTTTTCTCATGAAAGTTTAGGTATTCAATGTTCCAGAATGGAAACTATTAATATGAAGTGTGGGGAATGGTCATGATACTTTCGTTAACTTGGTAGGTATCAGGAAAGCCGATAAAGCTAGTGGGACGAGGAGAGCGCATGGAGGATCTTGAACCATTCTATCCTGACCGTATGGCTGGACGCATATTGGGAATGGGAGATGTTCTTTCCTTTGTGGAAAAAGCTCAGGAAGTTGTAAGTCCTTCATCTTTCATTGAATCATCCTATTGAAGGACACAATCATAATTGCAGTATCCCATGGAAGCAATTTTAATAAAAATATTTGTATTTATAGATGCGCCAAGAAGATGCAGAAGATCTGCAGAAGAAGATCATGAGTGCAAAGTTTGACTTCAACGACTTCCTAAAGCAGACACGTATGGTGGCTCGCATGGGTTCAATGAGCCGTGTTATTGGGATGATCCCAGGCATGGCAAAGGTATTGATGCAATGCGATAGAACATCTTTTTTGTGGCAAAGTGCTGCCATGTAATTTGCTTTTTAAAGTAGATGGTGATTCTAATCCTCACAATTCAATTACATTTGAGGCCTCATTTATAGGACTCAGCTTGTTATAGCTATATATGATGGGTTATCTATTTTATTTACGTCATCATATACTATGAAGATATTGACTGAACCCCATATTTTGAGTATAGGTGACCCCTGCACAAGTTCGCGACGCTGAGAAAAGTTTGAAGATAATGGAAGGAATGATCGAAGCGATGACTCCTGGTATCTTCGTCACTCTCATCTCTCGAGCTATCAAAGTTGTAGAGGTTGAGTTTATATATGTGCGTGTGTATTTTTGGCTGAACTGTTGCTATTAATAATGGACGATACACTTGCCTTGTTCTTTATACTAGAATGCTCAAAAATGTAAATTGTAAGATGGTGTGGAAATATACAGTTCTGTTTGCATTCTGTGTCTGAACAGGAAACCATAGTTCTCTGATTACATGTCATTGTGCTGACTTGTTTCAGAGGAGAGGGAGAAACCAGAGTTATTAGCAGAATCTCCCGCGCGGAGGAAGAGGGTCGCTCAGGAATCTGGAAAGACTGAACAACAGGTAGCTCAGGAGTTCTTTGAAACCCGCACTGTTTAGTTCTTTTGAAGTGGATGTTCTAATGATAACTTTTTAGGTGAGCCAATTGGTCGCTCAACTATTCCAAATGCGTGTCCGCATGAAGAACTTATTGGGCGTGATGGAAAGCGGTGGATCCATCCCTGCGCTGAACAACCTCGAAGAATCTCTCAAAGCTGAACAACAGGTACCCTCATCGCCCTATTCTCTTCTCATGTTAATTCCAAAATTATGAACATTTTGACCACTTTCAAACTATCGTGTAAATCAGGCACTTCCTGGTACTGCAAGAAGAAAGAGAAGATCACCATCAAGAAAGCAATTTGTAGACTCTGCCGCAAGGCCCAGCGCTCGGGGGTTCGGAGGGAACTGAAAATTTACGGATCACGTCATTTGTCAGTGTCATTGTCAGCCTATCCGCTTCCAACTCTGTTGATTGCAAGACAGTTTTGCCTTTTTGTGTTCATACCGGAAAGCAGTTAGTAGTTACCTCCTAAAGCTGTGATCCAGGTTCCTGTGTTCCCTAGAGGAATGACTGCCACGGTGCCACCAAAATTCGGATCTCTCAGAACCGGATGCAACTGTCTTCCCGAACCGTTTACCCGGGCAGTTGGTGACCACAGATAAAACAGTTGGTTCTAGCTAAACGAGACTTCTCTTGCACCTCACGGTACACCAATTTTCATTGGATCAAACAAGCGCCACTTGTCATCAAACTCAGTCTTTCCCAACCTAAAACCATGGAAAAAATATGATCCATTCTCCAGATCCAAATTAATATCACATTTGGCACATCTCCTCTACTTCTCTGAATCCTAACTCACCAAACTTATCCTAATCCCAATCCATCTCAAATCTCTGACGATCAACAAGAATGGCGGCTACAAGGGCAGCAGAGCCACAGCCAGCTTTTCCAGCCGCTGATGCAGCCGCGGAGCTGCATCCAGGGGTGGACAAAGGCGTCAAGGTCGACCCCATCTCCGCTGACGTAGCCACGTCCTTGGAAATCAAGGTAAATAAAATACATCCTAGCTACAAATTTACGACCTGTAATAAAGTTGGTGAATTTTCTTCTGGCTTATCCATCCCCATGGTGATTTGTCCTTTCCTAACTTTCTTGAAGGAGCGAATGGAGGCGGCGGAGAGGGAGAGGGCGGAGAGGAAGAAGAAGGACGCGATGCAGACATTAAAGAAGACAATCATCGTGTCAGGCATCATTGCGGCCTTGGCCGGCGCCGCCTTCGCCGTCGCCAAGAAAATGAAGGAGAAACAATAAGCCCAGAAACAAAACTTCCCCATTTACACAATTTCATCACGCAGATTTCCTTCAAATCTGATTCTGGGAAAAGACTCTTAAATCCCTACTCCCAAGCTTGTAATATTGTTCTTCTGTGTCTCATCTTTTCAGACATTTTTCCTTAGTTTAACCCTCCAGCCACGCTTTCATGTCTCGAAATGTAATTGCTTTGAGACAGATTACGCTACCTTGCTGTTGGTTCTTTATTTTCTGACGTGGTTTTCCATTGGTGTTGTTAAATTTCTGTAAAACAAAATTGAATTTCCTATTTCTTAAAGTCAGTTTGGAGTTATTTGAATTTAATAAATTTGAACATTAAAAAAATTAAAACATAATTTTTATGTAAGAAAAAAGGTACGAAAACAGAATCCATATTATCATCAATTGCAAATTTAAAAGTGTTAATACATTCAATTTGAAAGTTTAAAGTATTTCTCACTCTATCTCTTCATATATAAGAACATGTTTTTTTTTTTTTTTAATTTTACTCATAACTAATTTCCTCAATTACATTTGACTCCACCAGATTGGCCCACTGATTTTCAAAATAATTATTAGCACACTCAGAAAAATAGAATTATTTTTTTGGATGCCATAAAAATGTGATTGAAAATTGTAAATGTAAATTGGAATTAATTACAAATCATATAAATCACATTGTGAGGGATAGAATGAGAAATGTCCCAAACTCTCAAATAGAAGCAAGTAATACTTTTAAATTTATAATTATACATACCCTATTTTCATATTTTTCTCAAAATAAAATATCCTTTATTTTCATGAACAAACTCAAGTGATTAAATTGATTCTTTTCAAAAAATAAACTATTAAATTGAACTTAAAAATATCAATAAAAAAATAAAAAAACCCAATGCCTCGTTTTGTATAAATCTACTATAATAACAGAATAGGATGGGAGCGTCGCTCCATCCGGGTCGGGTCGGTTCGGTTCGGGTCGGTCGGTTCGGGTCGTTCGGTTCGGTCCGGATCGGTTCGGTTCGGTCTGATCGGATCGGTTCGGTTCGATCGATCCCAGTTGGCTCGGTTTGGTTCGGTTTGTAATTGATCGGTTTGGATCGGTTTTAAATTTCAGTTACAGTTTCAAATTTTCGTTCTAATAATTTGATTCAATTTTTAATTTTTCTCGAACAGAACCGAACCAAATCCGTCGGAACGACGGGTACCAATACTTATGTTCCCTTCGTTTCTTTATATAGCCCCCGTCTTTTTATCCATATATATAACAGAATAGGATTTGTGTTGTGATGCTCCCGAACCGGTTGGTCCGGTCCGATCCGGTTCGGTTCGATTTAATTTAGTTCGGTTTTAAATTTTAAAAAATCATTCGGTTTATAGTTTTATATTTTAAAAAGGGATGACTAATAATTTGGTTCAATTTTTAATTTTTTTCGAACCGAACCGTCGGGACGACGGTTGCCTTTAATCGTTCGGTTTACAATTTCATATTTTAAAAAGGGATGACTAATAATTTGATTCGATTTTTAATTTTATTTGAACCGAACCGTCGGAACGACGGGTACCTTTACTCGTAATAAATAAATAACTAAAACCTCTCTGCTGCTTGAATCTGTTTATTGCATCCGTCACCTCCACCTCCATCTCAATGTCTCTTCTCCAAATCCGGCTTTCTTCACCCTCACTCCACTCCACCAACCTCACGCTCCGCCTCAACCCCTCGCCCACCCTCCTCCTCCGCCCAACCCCATCCCCCAAGTGCCGCCTTTACCTCCGCTCCTCCCTCGCCGCTCCGCCCCCAAAACCCCCGCAACCCCACTACCGCACCCTCCGCGCCCTCTCCCTCATCAAGCCCTTCGTCCAGTCCGAGTGGCGGGCGATCCTGCTCGGCTGGGTCTGCAGCGCCGCGTCCGTGTACGCGCTGTCCCGCATCGTCCCGAAAGTCGGCAACTTAGCCTCGGTCCTGACCGCCGTCGATCGCGCCGGGCTGAGGGACCAGGGCCTGGTGATCGCCGCGGCGGTGCTGGGGAGATCCGTCGCGAGCTACTGGCAGCAAGCGCTGCTGTGGGGCGCCGCGCTGAGGTCGGTTGACGGGATAAGGGCTTTTGCGTTCGGGAGGGTTTTGGGTCGGGATTTAGGGTTTTTCGAGGGGAGCGGCGGAGTGAGCTCTGGCGATGTCGCGTATCGGATCACCGCAGAAGCTTCGGATGTTGCTGATACTGTTTACTCTCTTCTCAACGTAAGATGTTTTTTTTCTTCTTCGTTTTCAGTCATTTCCACATCCGAAATTGGTTTTTTTTCTTATCGGAACACTGAAAATCACATTCATGTTCGTACTTCGGAACAAACTGTTCGGAACTGTCACAATCATTTTCGTAGTTCCAAATAATGAAAATTTATTGCCCGTGTCATTTTCGGAATTTTCGCAGGTTCCAATCACAAAAAGTCAGTATGAAAAAACCCAAGCTCGGGTGTAGAAATAATTGAAAACGGTGGAAACAGAACGGCTTTGAAAACAAATCTCAATATAATCACTTCTTTATTTTTATTTTATTTTCCACATTTTGTTGTTTGATTTTCCATTTTTTTCTCTTATGCTTGAGTGATTGATTTTGAGCTGTTTGATTTGTTTCTGGGCAGACAATCGTGCCGAGCACGCTGCAGTTAGCGGCAATGGCGACCCAGATGGTGATCATCAGTCCTGCGCTTTCGTTAGTATCCACTCTGGTGAGTATTTGAATTTCGAGGCGGTGTCGCATTGGTTATCCCTTCGGTGTTTTTTATGGGGGTTTTTATTTGTATAGTTTCGTTTGGTTAAAGTTTCGGTTTTATTCATTCGGGTGTTCGCAGGTGGTTCCATGTGTAGCGTTTCTGATAGCTTATCTGGGCGAAAAGCTGCGCAAGGTGTCCAAAAGGGCGAATCTCAGCATGGCAGCGCTGTCCGCGTACCTCAACGAGGTAACACCGATGACTCACTTGTGTATAATCAGCTACTCACTTTTGTTATGTTGGGTTCGGTTACCAATTATATTCAGTTTCTAGTGTTTTTTTCATTTTCAAGAAAGATTTTTTTGGACCTGTGTTGGATCAGGTGCTTCCGGCGATTCTGTTCGTCAAGGCGAACAATAGCGAGCTGCAGGAGCGCCACCGGTTTCGGAACTTTGCAGCCGCTGAATTAACCGAGCGGTTGAAGAAGAAGAAAATGAAGGTGCTGATTCCGCAAGTTGTGCAGATGACATATTTCGGTTCCCTGTCTGTTTTTCTTGTTGGATCGCAGCTGGTTTCGGGCGGTTCTTTTGACGCTTCTAATGTGGTAGCTTTTCTAGCATCACTTGGTCTCCTTATCGATCCCATTCAGGTACGCTTCTATTTAATAAACATTTTCCGATGCAATATTTGCTAAATATTTTTTTTCTCCTAAACTTAAAATATCTGGGATATCTCCTAAAATGTCGATCTGAACTCACAGAAACGCGCAGGGTTTGGGGAAAGCGTACAACGAGTTGAAAGAAGGAGAGCCTGCCATCGAACGCTTATTCGATCTGGCCAGGTGCAGATCACAGGTTAGCGTCCGCACGCTTAAAATTATCGTCAAAAATTATATCATGAATACGTAGCGGCGTAGCACACTGGTAGATCAACGAAACCATTTTTACTTCTCATGCACTCCGCCTCCAGAAATTTTGCCGAAAATTGAAATTGGATCGATACATTTTGGTGTCTGTGGTCTTTTCTACGCAGGTGACTGAGAAGCCGGATGCTGTCGATCTAAAAACTGTCTCCGGAGATGTAAAATTCTGCGACATCTCATTCCAGTACGGGCAAAACTCGCCTCTGATTTTGAACGGGCTGAACCTCCATATCAAACCCGGGGAAACAGTTGCGCTCGTCGGGCCATCCGGTGGAGGGAAGACGACTCTCGCCAAACTGATTCTCCGACTTTACAATCCTTCGCATGGTAACCTAACTTCTCATGGACTTAAATGTCAACTACTTACATTATTTAACTGCATTTATTGGTTTTATAGGGTCTATATACATCGATAATCACGATATTAGCAGCATTCGTCTCGAAAGCCTGAGGAGCCACGTCGGTCTAGTGTCTCAGGACGTGGTGAGTGACGGAAACTTCCACAGCAGTTTATGTGACGGCAACTATTTTTTTTTCCGGTTTCTTTACGCGCCTCTCTTCTACATTACTACCAAAATTTATGTTCTGGTTGTAAATCTAACGTTGAGCTGTGTTATTTGGTATTTCTGCCAGACACTTTTTACCGGGACTGTTGCTGAAAATATCGGGTATAGAGATCTGATGACGGAGATCGACATGGAGAGAGTGGAGCACGCGGCACGCGTTGCTAATGCAGATGAATTCATCAGAACTCTTCCGGAACAGTATGACACCAAAGTCGGACCTAGAGGTTCACGATTAAGCGGCGGCCAAAAGCAAAGGTAAAAACTCCACTGAGAAAATGGCTAAATTTGTGTAATAAGCACAGCACAGAAAAAATGGCATGGCTTTCGCAGAGATAGTAACGAATTTTCGTGATCTTCTTTGTGGTGGTAGAATATCGATTGCTCGAGCAATTTATCAGAACTGCTCCATCTTGATACTCGATGAGGCCACGTCTGCATTAGATAGCCAGTCTGAGCTACTGGTGCGACAAGCGCTCCTCAGATTGATGGAAGATCGCACTGTAAGGCTTTCCTTCTATTCTATATTTTCTCTCTCTTCCACGTGAGTATTTCAATACTCTACTTAAGTAGGAGTGTAAATAAAATTGACAAATCAAACTGAACTGATAGATTCGATTTGATTTGAAGTGTTAGTGGTTCGATTAAGGTTCAAACCGAACTGAATGTTTCACTGTATTTCTAATTATATATAAATTTAATTGAATATATAATATAAATTAGTGCACATATATTATTAATTTTATAAAAGATTTAAATAAAGTTCATGAAAAAAATTAAATCGAACTGAATCGAATCACATGGTTTGATTCAATTTGATTTTTTTAAAGCTGATGATTTGGTTCAGTTTCAAAATTTTTAAACTGAGAAGGACAGTTTGGTTTAGAATTTTATTAAAAAGCAAAACAAACCGAATCGTCGATCAGCCTCCGAATCTGTTTAGCTGTTTAATGTCTAGTCTTGTAAATGTGGCAGGTGCTTGTTATCGCGCACAAGCTGGAAACGGTCATGACGGCAGATAGGATTTTCCTCCTTGTCGGCGGGACGCTGCGAGAAATCCCTGCTTCGTCCCTCCTGAGCGACCATCACGAATCACTCATCGCCTCCGGCATCGTCATCTGACTCGACAAAATACACATCTTCAAATACTGACATCAAATCAAACCATATAAAAAACCAGACATTCATTCGTTCATCAATATATATGTTTTCAAGGTCATCAGCCTTGCCCATTTTTATTCGTAAAAAGTGTAAAATGTTCAAAAAGTCGTCTGTCTATGCTGCCGATTAGTTGTTGGATGATGTTAAAACGGTTCAGTTGATTAATTATTTCAAATTTTTAATAAAAAAGTATTTTTTCTTATTAGTAACCGTCCCATTGATAATTCTGGCAACTTGATCTCATTAGAGGTGGGTTGGGCTGTGACTGGTCTTAATGGGCCGTCCTTGGGCCCAAGAGTGTCAGCCCGTTAACCGTTGGCTTTCCCGCCATTTTCTCCTTTCCCGCTTTGTCAGCTTCATCTCTCATATATAAACTCACTCGGATTCGGTGGTGGTTTCCAGAGCATTAAAACTCATCGACGAAACCCTAGCGCAGCGCGATCAGCTCCTCCCTCCAAGTAAGCTTCTTTTCGCCATAAACACCCCACATCTGCTGCTTTGTGATTATGATGAATGCGATTGGTTTTCATTTCAGGAGTACATTAAGGTGGTGGTTTTCTGCAGTTCAGGTGTTTGATGTTTTGTCTGTTAGAAAATTGTGCTCTTCTTCTTGGTTGGGGTTTTTGTGTATATTAATTTTCCATTTCAATGGCGGTAAGTGGTTAGTTACAAGCTAGATTTGTTCCATGGGATTGAGCAATCGAGTCTTCTAGGTTTTATGCACTTGTCAGTGTCTGTATTGTTTATTTAGCTCTTCTCTTTCTGTCTGTTAGGTTTTATGAAACATTCTAAGTTTGTCATGTCTTTAGAATACTGATCAAATGCGGCGATATTATGCGCGATATTGGCTAAGGTTAAGGCATCAGTCATTACTCTTTTCAATAAAATGCGGTAATATTGGTATTGAGTTAAGGCTTTGATCGGTTGTCATAATTATCCAATGCAGTGAAATCGGTATAGGGTTGAAACGTCAATCATTGATCATTAATTCTCTATGCTCCTTCCTGTTCCCTCCATTGCATGCCACAGAAGTATTAAGTATTTGGCTTGTGATTTATCATTTATGTACTGGTGCAGGAATGGACACATCAAACCCTGCGGTGCTCGTCAATGGGGAATTGCTGAGGCTGTATGTCGGCAAGAAGGTCAGGACGGTGGTTCAGGTCATTCGTTCCGAAAGCGGAATCGTGCATGGGAAATCCTCAGATGACCAGCAACTTATTCTGAAAGGCAGCCTGCCCGGGACTCTCTCTCAATTTGTCGAGGTGATTGGCACCGCTGAAAGTGCCCAGTCCATACGCGCCGAGAAGTGGAACAACTTTGGCGACACATTCGGTAAACACATCTACTAATAACAGCCACTCTTTAACTATATCCGCTTGTTTTACAGTAGTTTTACACGCTTTTCTGTCATCCAAATTTCTCCTTCCTGAACTTGTATAAATGCGTTGGCAGACCTGTCGAACTACAACCAGCTCTGCAAATTGGCGAATGGGGAATACAAGCACTTGTTTCTATGAAGTGGGACTGCAGTTAGCTCCGTGACTGGATCACCGGACATATTAATTTAGATCGAGCAGCATGTGTTTCAGCGTTTGACCAACTTCAGTTGGAAACTACAATTCTACTGTTTTCTGAATGTTTACCAGTGTTCATTATCTTTCCAACAAATCCAGTGTTTACCGGTGTCTGCTGAAATGCTTTGGAGATCAGATGAGGATGTACAAAGCAGCTAAAACTGCTTACATTTCCAGTTCTGGTTATTTTCACACTACCTTGGCATATTCTCCTATAGTCTGACATCCTAAACCACTTGACTATTTGCTCAATTTTCAGAATTTTGATTAGTTTAAGAGTTTGGATTTTTTTTGTTTCAAAATGTTTTTTTCTTATTGGAATTTTTTTCCAAAATCTACCCATAATAGTTTCAGTATCAAAAATATCCCTTAGCAGTTCTGTTGTTTATAATAATTCCATCTGATGGGAAAATATGTGTCAGTCATGCCTGTATCTTGTATTGGTGGAAACACACAAATTCTGTTAGGCTCTAACAGTTTCAGAATGATGGATCCGTTAAGAATAACTGTATGTACAAATATTTGTTGAGTTTCAATCAAATAATCAAAGGCTGTGTTTGATTCAGAGAAAGTTTCAAGAAAAACAAAGTTCAGAAAATAAAATGGAACTGAAATTACGATTCATTCTGAAAATGTTATTCTATTACTATGAATCAAAATTTCGATACAACTTTCCATCAAACTTTTTTTCTTAAAATTTTCCATCTAAACCAAGCAAATAATTTCTCACTCCATCTAAATTTTCTTTTCATGAGACTTTTCCTGAACCAAACAAAGCGCCAACAGTTAGTGTATATAAGGCATCCTGTGATCCTGAAGAATGTCCCTGCCCTCCCGACCCCTCGATCGCCCCGCCGTCAGTGTCCTTCATCTGGAACTCCTAGTGTCCTCGCTGAACTTGTCGCACGCCACACCAGCCAATTAACGAGACGGCCCAGCCCAGTTGCAGGTCAGAGCCCAGCCCATCAACAAGGCCCATTCCAATCAGCAGCCCTTGAACAGGCTCTATGAGCCACCTATTTTGTAGGCTCCCCGAGCCACCCTTACATGTAGGCGTTTTCTCTAGCAGATCCTTTCAGATCATTTCTTAATAAAATAACTTAAAAAAATGTGACATTGACAACTATTCATGAACTGTGATTGAGAACCATAAGTATCTGAACTTGAGACATTGAGCATAAGAACGGGATCATGGTACAAAACTGAATATGCATCCCCTGTATAGTATTAGTATGATACTAAACCAAACAGGTTCAAGGGCAAAACAGATGCCGGTTCCTCCTGTGATTTTTGATGTTTTCTAATCTGTGGCTTTCCGCTGCGGCTATGACAGAACAGCCTATTCAGATGAGTGAGACACATTCTTGCGATACCACTGCAGCTTGGTGTGCGGTCTTCAAGAGCTCTCGTCTTGCTTGAGCAAACAAGCTGCAAAAGAGGTAACATTTTATATGCAATTTTGATGCGTACATTTTACTGCAGACAGAAGCTTTAGGTATCAAAACAAAACTTCATTTTTGTGCATAGCCAGTATACATTTTCACGACAAGGAACATAAGATTTTATTTATAGAGCTCGCTCATCTTTTCTGAATGCCTATTGCCTACTAATTTTGTAAAATATAAACCTGTTTTTATGTTATGGCATTGTATCAAGTTCATCCGTATACGCAAAATAACCAGTAAGCCACTAGCATAAGGCATGTCAAAAATATTTTATGATGAGAAGCTGGAAAACTATATCTAAACCTCTAAGGGTATGCAGGTCGTCAAGCTATTATTTTATTTTACTATGAAATCTAAACCTAAATCACTTTAGGATCAGCAGGTTGTCGAGCTGTGTACTATATTTTACACAAGCTGATTGAACTAACTGCAGCATGAGTAGAAAGCCACAATAATTATAAATAACAGCAGAAAGATGCGGCAGAACAGCAGGAAGAAAAAGTTAAAAACAAAGATGTAAACCTTTGCTCGACTTTCTTTCAAGTGAACCCTGTGAAGTCCTTGGGTGGCTCAATCCAGATGCTCTCAAACGGATTTTGTTCTCCCCAGTCATGACGCTGTTTATGTGGGTAGTATCTGCAATCATCAAGTGAGTACAAAATGCAGCGCTTTCCATAGAACCGAACCTTTGAAAAATAGATACTGTTTCGCCTCAGTCCAAGGAGGTCGATTCTGGAGTGAGATGTTAAAAAGCTGGCAAAGAGTGTTACACCATCCAGCGTTTTCGTCTCCTTCCACGCCAAGTTTGCCTCATCAAGCTTATATAAAATAGGATTTTCATTAGAGCAAGTGTATATGACGAATATTTCCCCATTGTACTCTGCCATGAATTTGCCCTTCCACCAGTTTTTGGCAAAAAAACTTTCAGGGCATTTTGGTGGCAGCACAGAGACGACATCCCAACTACATTCCACGGGATCATAGACACCTAGCCAGCCAGTTAAGCTAAAACAGTAGAACTTTCCGCTGCAGAAGACCAGCTTATTCCACACGCTACTGACAAAAGAATAACGATTCTCATAATTGACAGTGGTCCACTCGGTAGCCCCAGGACGACAAGTACTTACAGCCACAACTTCAGGAGTAACATGCTTAAGAGTGAACAGAATGCAATCAGGGGATGTTGGCGCAGCGGAGAAAGCCACGATCTGATACGTCATCTTCAGCGTTGGCAGACCGATCATCTCCCTCGTAAACGGATTAAAGAAGAACAACGACTGTATTCCAAGTTTGTAAAGCAGCAACCACCCGTCTTTAGTGTAGCAGGCTCTAGTCTCGGCCAACTCAGGCAACTCAGCCAAGTGGATCTTGCGACTTGTCGGATCATAGAACTCGTATAAATCAGAGGATTTATTGAAGTACATAATCCACGGCGATTGACTCACAACTCGGACAACACATGCCACCTCATTCCAGCTCTTACACACAGCCGAGGCGCGCAGATTATCGTCTAGCTTGAGACGCGACAGTATCAGCTCCAGAAGCTCAGGTGGCAAGTCAGACCATCTTCGAAGCTGCTCCATTGTTTCAACATTTTCCACTGTAGCAGTTTCTGTAGCATCCTTCACAGTCACAGTTTCAGCCGATCTATGCAACATTAAAAAAAAAATCATAAAACAATACATGAGAATAGTTCCGACAGTAATCAAACTACCTCCTGAATACTTCACAATTGTGTTATGTGTACGATAACATAAAAACAATAAACGAAAAAATAAAACTGCTTGACACATTTCAGCAGTCATGGATTTGATCACACTCAAATGCTTCTCAATTAGATTAAAGAACCTTTGGGCACAAACATGAAAATGAAAAAAATAAAATTGAACTCCAAAGAGATCTACAAAACCAAATTCCAGTACAAAAATGCGCAATTAAATCAACCAGGATAACACAAAATCACCAAAAGCGAAAAAACAAAAACAAAAACAAGCCACATCACAACGAAATCTCAAAATTCAGAGCCAATTGATACACAGAAGGCAATCAGACCCACGGTAGAGGCGATCAAACCCGTTTTCAACAAAAAGCCCCAAATATTCAACACTGCACTGAAACCCTACAACGACCATGACCTCAATCGACAATTCTCATTTCTCACTGACAACGATTCTGCACAGAAGTGCGTAATTGGATGGACCGAATTACAAGTAATAAGAGTGAGAGTGAGACTGCGACTTACAGTTTGATTTTCTTACGCCTCCGACCCGCCATGGGGTTGATCGAGCGAGAGCTTCGATGCAGTTTGAAGAAAACGACGTACGGAATCTGAGTACGCACTGACCGGTGGGAGTATTTATAGTGTTGCAAGCAATTATGACACGTGTGATTTTATGGCTTGGAGAATATAAGACTCATAATAAAAATACTAACTATTATTTTGTAAAATTATATTTGAATATTTAACGCATTAATAAAAATTAAATATTTATATATTATTATTGAATTTTAATTTGAAAATATTTTATTTTTAGATGTGTAATACTTTAAAAATTAATATTCAGAAATTAATACATATATGTTTAAATAATGTACTCCCCCGTCCTCTTTTACATGTCACTTAACAGAATTTTTTTATCTATTTTTATTTGTCACTTAATAATTTTTAATGCATATTTAATATCAACAACTATCTTAAACTGTCAAACATTAATCACTTCATTATCATAATCAATAAAAAATACATTCATCATCAGTAATCATCTACCAATTTTACTTTTTGCACGAACTTTTTCAAAAAAAATATTAACCACTTACTTATTAAATTTGTCCAACCACTAACATTAACTTCACATTAATCTATTCAAATTAATCTTAAATGATACTCCCTCTGTCCTCTTTTACATGTCACTTAACCGAATTTTTTTGTCCACTTTTACTTGTCACTTAACAATTTTCGATGCGTATTTAATGTCAACAACTACCTTAAAATGTCAAACATTAATCACTTCATTATCATATTCAATGAAAAATACATTCCCCACCAATAATCATATGCCAATTTTACTTTTTGCACGAATTTTTTTATAAAAACATTAATCACCCATTCATTAAATTTGTTCAACCGATAGCATTAACTTCATCTTAATCTACTCAAATTAACCTTAAACGACATGTAATAAAGGACGGAGGGAGTATGTATTAGAGGACGGAGGGAGTATATTTATAAAAATAAATGGTTGGTATGTTATTATTGTGTTTGTTTTTAGGATTACGTGAAAATTTGATGTGGGGTTGGTGAGATGTACTCCAAGATGGGGCATGGGGGATTAATTAATTTCATTTCAGTGGGATTTTGTACCGTTTTGAATATGATATTGTTGGTTAACTTCCGTAATAGCATTGAATATTAAAAGAAATTTTAAAAAACCACAATATTTGTAACAGGAAGTTTTTTTTGAATGGATCATATCCACCGCCGCGTAGATAATGAACATCACAAATGAGAAGTTGTCACGTGTTGTACTGAAAAATTAAAGCAACATGTGACATTTTATAATTGATTATAAACAAAATTTGACTCTTCAACATGTCAATAGTTGGTTCATCACGTGACATGTTCACCTAAAAATGATTTTGTAATAGGCAATACACATAACACACAAGTTTGCATAATTTTTTATTTTTATTTTTTGAAATTACGCCTTCATAAAAACTACAATTTTCTTCGTATCCTATCATCCATTTCATTTTCTATTTTACTTAGTCAAAACTGCAATTAGTTTTTAATAAGGTTGGCACCTCCTCCTCCTCCTCCTCCTCGTTCTCATTTCTCTCTTCTCTGTTGTCAGTCCCATCCAATTGTTTACTCTGAGAAATTGCCCATCTAATTGTTTTATATGTAGGGAAAATATTTGTTTGTTAAAATGAGACAATATGAACCAGAATAACATAAAAAAAATAAATAATATGCATAGAATTAGTTTTGATGGAACTATTATCATTGTATGAACAGGCAGGGCACAACTGATACTATGATGGGACTTAGGAAACAATGACCTATCCCAGTCAGGCCTCTCAATGGGTAATACCCAGATCCATTAACAAATACTCAGACCCGATCCTTTCATTTTGGATCCATATCCAAACCCGCTAATCAAAGACCCGCTCATTTAAACTAGACCCAAAATCCAATTTTAGACACACTCATTTTCACGAACTCAATTATGTAATTAAATGAATAAATAAAAAGCTAATTTGTCAAAATTTAATTAATATAATTAAATAATTAAATGAAAATTTAATTAATATTTAATTTAAAAATAAAAATTAATATAACTAAATATCACGTCTTAAAAAATAAATAATTTAATTAAACGAAATAGCCAGATGATGGTAGCAACCTATGACAGCGGCTTGAGAATTGCGAAGGCAGCAATCAACAGTTGAATCAACGCAGATGGTTAAGACCTGGATGTACAATGGCGGAAATCGAACTAGTAAGATCTGGATGTGAGTCCGAACAAGACAAAGATCAGACCCAAAACTAAAAGAAACCAAATGGATAAGATCCAATTGGATATTAGACCAATTTTAATGACCATGGGTGTATCCGGGTCCGACCCAGCCCATTGACAGACCTAATCCAAGCCACCCTAAGCAAACTCATTTTCTACCCTTGCAATGTAAGATTTGTTTCTTTTATTATTGATTTCTTTTATGCACTGTATAATTATAATTTGACAAAAATGGATGGCACTTGCTGATGTCAAGTTCAACAAGCAAAATACCCTTATATGAGGAATCAGCCAAGACAGAAGCCCCGATAAATGGATATTTATTTTTTAATGAGAAGGAATTAAAGGAGTTACGCATCAGCTTAGCAATCAGAACGGAACCCGGATTCCTCAAAACTCATGGACCGGAGACCAGATAAGAATCTATCGGTCCAGTCTGATCATTTCTGATCCATTTTGTGTCATTTTCCGGTCTGCATCTAATTTTGTACACCCCTAAACTAAATCAGTAAGAAATCCGGGATAATTTTACTAGAGAAGGAAGTGAGGGAAATTTCTTAAACTGAGACATAGAAGCATAAGTTTATCTACATAGAACAACCAGGGATAAGTTAAGTTCAGGCTACATAGAACAACATGGTATAAGTTAGTTTCAGGTTCGACATATGATATGCGGATGCACCATTGGTTTTTCCGATGCACTCTTATGTTTTCTACCACAAAAACCAAACTTTCCTTTGATCCAAAACAATTTGGAATAATTTCTGTGAACCAAAGTGATGGTGAATTCAAGAAGGCAGACTTGAAAGGCTGCAATACGATATATAGCCGCGTAGGGAAGTTTGTGGCACTCTAAACAGTAAAGTTTCAAATACCAATTTGACATATATGCAAGTTAAAATCATTGAAATCTATAAATCTGCGGAATTTGATGATATGGAAATATTTTAACCGAGAAAAATCAGAAATGCCCTGTCTTCCATAGTGTCAAACATTTTGGCTGAGGTGTTGTTCATAAAAAAAGACTTACCTGAAAGTTTGCAGTTGTATTGTTTCAGCACTTGGTTTCTTGCAGATTTAGAGTTTTCCTTAGCTAAGTTACCTCATTCATACGATCTACATGTAAAAAGCTATAATTAGCAATGAGTACGGAAGATAAACAAAAAGCTTAAGAGGTCAAGTTCCCCACATTTACAAATTTGTACACCAAGACCTAATCAAATCAACACATTTACCATTCCTTTACTTCCAACAGGAAATCAGAATAACAACAGTAGGCGAAAATTCATTCCCAAAGCGGCAGAAACTACCAGGAAGCAATTTTGCAGTTGCATTGTTTCAGTTTCAGAACTTGTTTTCTTGCAGATTTAGAGTTTTCCTTAGCTGAGTTAGCTACTTCATTTGATCTACATGTAAAGGACTACAATTAGCAGAGAGTAAACAAGAGCAGCAAAATGTGCATGAGGTCAAGCTCATGAACTTTATAAATGTCTGGACGCCAAGAGCTAAGCTAATCGACACACTTAATCATTCATTTACTTCCAAAAGAATATTGGAAATAAGAGAAAAAGTCAAGCCAGAAGCAGAAGAAAGTACCATGAAGCACAGCCAACAACCATCCCCTGTTCAGTGTTCAGTCAACACGCAGGCAACCAAACCATCAATCCTACCCCCAAACTCCCCACTTATGTACGACTAACCCTCACCTTTTACACCTTCTCCCAAGCGAACAAAATGCACCTCAAGTCAAGTTCCTCATACTTACGAATGCCTCAACACAAATGATAGACGAGTGATACCAAGAGCTAAGCTAATTAACAAATTTTACTCATTCATTTACTGCCAACAGGCTATACAAAAAACAGTCGGCGAAACTCATGCTCAAAGCGGAAGAAAGCACCGGGAAGCATGGCAAATAATCTTCTGCCAACACACAGCACAGGCAACCTAGTCACCAATCCTGCCCTCAAACTCCCTACTTCTGCACCACTAACCCTCCCGTCTTTAACCTTCTTCCAACCTAACAAAATGTACCTCGGTTCAGGTTCTTCATACTGAGAAATGTCTCAACACAAATTACATACAAATAAAACCATGAGCTAATGTAATCAACACATTTCTTATTCATTTACTCGGAACCAGCTATAAAAACAATAACAATAAGCGAAAACTCAAGCTCAAAGCAGAATATATTACTGGGAAGCACAGCAAATACACACCTGTCGATTGTCAACACACACACGGGATGACGGGAACATAGCCACCGATCCTACCCCCAAACTCCCCACTTCTTCAACCCTAACCCTACCCTCTTCAACCTTCTTCCAACGCACGGCATAACCACCATTTTCCACCAGCTGTGTCATTCTTCAGTCAACATGTCATCTGAATTCTATTAATTTCCCTCTTTGAAATTATTCCAACCGTCAACAATTTCATCAATTGTTTTCCATTGACAGCAACTGATGATTATTATCAAGTTAAACCTCTTTGAAAATCATCAATTTAATCCAATTTAAATATCGGGAACTGTCAAAAGCAACACAATTAAATTACCTGCCCAAGACTTCATACGCAACCAAACTTGTAAAAAAGCACTGTTCTTGTCGCCTACTAAAAAAAGCTGGCATTTCGTCAAACACCTCGCGTACATCTTCAGCTCATATTTTTCCAACCAGACAACCAAAATATATCTCTTCAAACCTCTCCAGCTTCACCTCGACTTCCATGCCGCCCCCAGATTCCCAAACCCTAGCCGGAACCGCGGCCGTCACCACCAGCAACCCCAAAATTACCTGCGAAACCCTACATAACGACGATCATGTAGAAGAACATCCAGACTTCCCACCGGAATCCTTCTGGCTTTCCAAAGACGCCGAGCTCGATTGGTTCGACCGCAACGCCTTCCTCGACCGCAAGGATTCTGCCAAAGGACCCAATCCGAATCAGAATCACAGCAGCAACATCTCCAGCTCCAACCCATCGTCGCAGCGATTCTCCGTTACGAAAAAGTCCAAGTCCTCGATCCTCGGCCTGCCCAAGCCGCAGCAGAAGCCCTGCCTGGTGGACGCACGACACCGCCGCAACCAGACCAACAGCCGCCTGTTCCCAAAGCGCGGCGTTGAGTCGTCCTCGGCCGCTCAGCCCATGGCCGAGCCGTCATCGCCGAAGGTGTCGTGCATGGGGCGAGTGCGATCCCGGCGCGATCGGAACCGGCGGCTGAAGAATCGCCAGCGGTCACTGAAGTCAACGTCGGAGAAGCCGATGGCGAAGCCGCGGAAGAAGAAAGGTCTCTGGAAGAATATCCGCTCCATTTTCACCGGGTCGGGTCATAAACCCGATGCCAAACCCGACACCGAAACTAACACCAACACGAACACGAGCCGCGCGACGGGGCACGTGCTGTCACGTGACGGGTCAGCAGCGGTGAATGCGCCTGGGCTGGGAGGGATGGCCCGATTCTCGTCGGGTCGAAAATCGGACGGGTGGGTGGGTGACGTGGTGGAGATCCGATCCGGGCAGCTGGAGGGATCGTTGGCTCGGTTTTCATCGGGTCGGAGGTCGGACGGGTGGATAGGTGACGTGGCGGAGATCAAATCTGAGCCGTTGGATGGAAGCAGCGGAGCGTTGAGGAAGAGGAGAGATGGGGTGGGCCCACTTCAGGAAGTGAACTGCGGTCGTGATTGGGGGACGGTGGGGCCCGCCTCGGTCTAGGCTGCCATGTTGACTTCGAGGTTGTGAAGGGTTCACATTTCTGAGGTAAAATTTGAATGTCTGGTTTTAAGTTACATCTACAAGAGGTTGGGTGTTTTGTATTTGGTGTATGAATTTGTACTTGAGCTTGGGTGACTTGGTATGATCTCCATTTCGGATAAGCAATGTGAATTAATAATGATAAGAGAATTTGAATCTGTCTATGGATAGCTGAGATGGCCGGAGACTATATCACAAAAGACTTTTCAACTGTTTGTTCCATATTTGAATTATAATCTTCATAGCTCAATAAAAATCCGTTAACAAACACTGATTGAGAATGTTGATATCGATGTTTCATATAGAGTTTTCCGAATTGTGAGCTTGTGGGTTAACTAGTTTGCCCGGATTGTGTTATGGGGATGGTAGAAAATGATGAGTTGGGGATTGGGAGAGACTTTATGAAGATTGAAGAAGAGGCCATTAAAGGCAAAAGGTCACCTTTAAAGTCTAAGACTAGAAAAAATGTTGCAAGGAGAAGTTTTGAATTCAACCGGTGGGAGGGAGATATGGGGATGGAAAAAGAGTGGGGGAATGAGGAGAAGTCAATGTTTTTATTTGGATGGCATGCTCTCTAATTACTACTAAGGTGGTTTGGAGATTGAATTTTCTTATGTCCACTTCAGTAAATTTGATATTTTTTAATTGAATAAAGTTTCTGTTCAGTTCAGTTCAGTTTAACTTAATTTTTATTTTAATTCAGTTGCTACAAATGCAAGAGGGTTAGTTTGTGAAAACACATACCAATTAACAAGCAGTAGGATTTAAGAAAATCTTCTCATAAAAAACGGTCCACATGACAATACTTTGAATTTTCATGTGTAAAAAATTTATAAAAATTGATAGGTTCTTGCTGTCATGGCAAGTGCTACTAGAATATTGTTGTACCAAAACAAATCAGGCAAACAATCCAATCCAACTGTACCCCCAAAATCTGTAGGCTGTCAGCAATCAGTTGCCACTGTACTGCCCATTTTCAAATCCCCAAATTGATTGTTTACGGGCAATTTAACCACCTCTTGTTCTAGATGCCCCCCATAAAGTCTTGAGCCTCATTTCTAAAGTTACCCACTTTGCCATTATTCTCCTTATTTAGTGGTCTCATTAGATTCTAAATGATGATCATAAATGATTTGCGGGGACATCACAATTAACAACTTCCTTTTCACTAATTTACACACTACTTTTTTAAGTAGTTTCATCAATTACCCATAAAAATTAGGGCTTGTTGTCATACATGTCATAACGAAATGATGTCGTTTTAGAAAATCATTTACAGTTTTAGGATCTTAAAGATTTTTGGATTTCAAATCGTATTTAAATTTTTTTAGGAAAAATTCCACAAAAACGACGTCATTTAGTAATCTTAAAATTCTAAATCCTAAAAGACTAAAAAAAACACACACAAAAAAATCAAGAAACCCTAGTAATTCTAAAAACCCTAAAATATTAAAACCCCAAACCACTGAAACCTTAAACCCAAAACGATATCCTTTTAGCAGTTCAAATATATAACTTATATACCTCGTCATGTACGTCCATTTTATCTTGGAAATTAACTCACCTAATAAAAGATGATGAACATTAGAGAGCAATGAATGTAACTAAAAATATGAGAGAGATTAACTAGCATCTATGTGTTTAACTCTCAGAAATACAACAGCACCAACAATAGTAGTGACAACATATAAACATCAACAACTAGTCATCCTCATCGTCATCATCATCACTCTTTTTATAAAGCTCGACCTTGCGGCCATTGAGAGACTGGACCGGCCTGCAATTCTTTTTGTCGGCCGAATCCAAAGGTGCTTCGAGCAGCTCGACTTGCTCTTTGGAGATGGTCCTGACCCTGGTCAAAATGTTCCACATGATGTTTTCGGAGCAAGGAGGAGTCGTCAGGGATCCGACATATCTGTAGAATTTCTTGTTGGTTTTCCTCAAGTACTTGATGTTCACTTTGTCGACTGGGATCCGAGCCTCCTCGTCCTTCTGGCACTTCTCCTTGCCTAGTTCCTCCAACTCATCCTTCAGCTGGAGCCGAACATAACTTGTTAGTCAAGCAACTGTCAGCGAACGGAGACCGGCTCAAAAGTATCCGAACTTTCTAATAGATTACCTTGTTGAGAACGGGATCCGAACCTCCGTATTTGAAAAGGATTGACACCACGGCAAGGGAGCCATGATCCGGTCCCATGTGGACTAGATGGAGCTCTGCAGGGAACCTGATGATTTGAGTGCAAATTTTTTTGATGAGCAATAGTGTTGCCTTAAGTCTCAAGAAATGGGAGATGAGCTGCACACTTATTGGGCCGGGCCCAAACTGAATTGGGCCTGAGAAATTGAAGAAAGCACACTTACTGTTCGCCATCAATTTGATGCTCTGATGGAGTATGCCAATGCATTTGAAGCAATGCGTAGTCCTTCCCATCTATACTTAGGGTTCCAACATCTGGGTTGAATTTCATCTGCACACGATTTTCGAGCTCATGAAATCGGCGAATGTGGAGGGGATAAGTACTTAAAATTTAAAGAGCTAACAATCGTCATGTTTACTGACTGATACGATAAATCATACAATAATTTACCAATACTAAAATTATGTAATATGCAGGATATAATAATGCATTGCATGTGAGCCCATACAGAATGATTTCCAACTTTTTGGACTTTGTAGTGAACAAAAAGATCATGAGAGAGGATTGAGAGAGAGAGAAATGGATCTTACCCCAATATTGAAGCCATTGTTGATAAGAGTAGCATTTGTAGAGTGGTAGTTTCTAACAAGGGGTTTCAGCTTGCTGTTCTTGACCACATCATCAGTCACAATATTGATCGGAGACTGCGTCTTGCCCTTCGCACAGAGAGCGTATTGGGGGTTCAAGCTTCCCCATTTCTGCGGTCCGCTAGACCCCAAGTAGCTAAAACCTAACTCATCTACAAGCATACATCAATTAAACACACATTTGAACTTGCTTCAAAGGATTTAAGCTTACAAATACAATGATGTGAGTTTGGAATTGGATCCCACATAGTACCTTTGGCGTCTTCATGGGACTTGGACGCGGACGCAAAGCACACTAGGACAGACAGTCCGAGAATCAAGAATGGAAACCGGGCTGCCATTTTTTGATCCAATGATAAAGCTGTATCCAATAATACCTATTCAAAAGCTTGACTCTTCGAGAGCTTCCTAGCCTCCGATCTCTTCAAACTCTATGAAAAAGACAGTGAACTAGTTATAAAATGGGAACCTGGGTAGGTTAAGGATGGCCGTGGCTGAGGCTATTCTCAAGCTCCGCAAACAGACCGAAGAAGGGCTAGGCTTGTTTCTTGGGGGGATTGACCAGAGGGAGGATCACCATCTGTGAGCTCTCCTGAATTAGCTCTAACTTCGGTCACTCTCTAGCTATATTTGGATGTATGCATGGTGGTGTTGGGACGGACAAGTGGTGTGTGTCTTTTTGCTGTTTGTTTTTCTTGGCCAGATGGGTGTTGGACTACACATTATTTATAGGAAGAACATTTGTTCTTCAAGTGGATTTTTTTACTTTTGCAGATTGGTCCTCATACTTCGGTCTTTTTTTTCTTCCATTTCAAACTTTAATATATATCTACCTGTTATTAGGTCAATAATTACATCATAACTATTGAGGTTTAGATTATGATTTGGTATCAGTCTAACTGAGCTTTTGAAACTATTTCTTTCACCTGTTTATTTGGTACATCACACGGGCAAGAATTGCTAGAGTAAAAGCGCATGATTGCAGAGTTTTAGCTTAGAACTTCTACCCATTAGCTTGGATTTTAGCAACGACATTGCTCGAATATTAACAATCTTTATCCTGTGTTTATCCATCCCCAAATCGATATGCGTAATAACCCCTAAGTTCTTCTATGTTATGATCAACCTAGGCTTTGCAATTAGTTTCTGGCAATATCTCAATCCCTAGTTTTGAGATTTATTTTTGTGATTTCATGTTTACACAAGCATTCTATTGCGCAGAGAATATGTGTATATATCTTCGAGTTGCCAAGACTTCACGTGCCCTCATCCGAGACATAAGAGACCCAATCAAGCATGCATCCGATACTCCCTTATACCTCGGGTGCAATTAAGAATTAATGAAGTTGACTGCGATTTTAAAGCTATACAACTTGAAGGCTAAACATTTCTTGGAGTGATAAGTCCTTCGCTGAATTACTTGCGCTTTTGGGAGAGATTCTACCTGCTGAAAATGTGTTGCCAAGGAGATGCTACGATGCCAAGAAAGTGTTGTTTCCAATGAGATCTGGTGTCGAGAAGATACATACATGTCCTAATGACTGCATTCTGTATCGAGCCCAGTATGAAGATATATCCGAATGTCCTATATGAAAAGCGCCTCTTTACAAACGAAAAGACGTCGATGAGAGTATGGGTAACGGGGCCCCGATTAAAACAATATGGTACATGTCCCCGATACATGATTTCATCGACTTTCGGAAACAAACGGTATGCAGAGTATTTAATATGGCACGAGGAGGGTCAACTGGTTGATAATTATATAAGGCACCCCGCTGATGCTAATCAATGGAAGATGGTTAATCTTAACATTTCAGATTTTGAGGCTTATTCAAGAAATATTAGATCGGGTCTGAGCACTGATGGGATGAATCCATTTGGTAACCTCAGCAACCAACACAGTACGTGGCCGCTGATGCTATTGTTATTTTGATTATGAACACATTTTGATTTACATTTCAGCCATTGGCATTTCAAGATCATCCAACACTCCGACACGGCTCTTAGCTCAAGACTTCTCAGACACCCCAAGTATTTTGGACAGCTCTCTGATTAATCGGCAGCTTCCCCTTCAAGTTATTCTTGCTTTGCAGCGAGACAAAAACAAGCTAGATAGTTCCCCTTTGTAATTTGCTTGGTCATTGCTCTCTTTAGCGTGGTCTTTCTATGCTCGTTTCAGTCGCTTTGCGACCCCCTTCTAGCCCGCTTGTATGTCTAGCGCTTTTAGCGCTCTTTCAATGAAAAAAATTATTATTAAGAAAAAAACACATTTTGATTTATAACGACTAATAGATGTCGCTATTTTGTAATGTATTTAGAGGGCTGAAACGATGGCGGAGATCCCCAACTAGACTCACGTAAAAGATAGTGACGGTACATTTTCAATATTAATAGTCCATTGTATGTTCATCTTTTATTTTGTCGAAAAAATTAATGAGCCAAATATGTGATAGTATCCGCGACAGCCTCCTAAGAGTCATTTGTGCGGCTACTATGCTTGCAGGAACATGCGCTGAATCATTGAGAATTTGTCCTCTCAGCCTGACACGAGTCGGTTTGGACTACAACAGGTATAATTGTAGTCTAAATGATATTAATTTTAATGTGATCAAGTATAATATTATTTAATAATATTAATAATTTGTATTTTTTTTGTTTACAATTTTTTGACCAGGGACTCGCACGAGTTGTCGGAGGTCGACTCAGTGCGTGAGGACATTGCGGTGCATGTTATGGAGATGCACCGGATTTCTGTAGCCGGTGGATTTATAGCTTAGATTAGTAATATATACTCATTTTATTGTGTACATGATACATTGAAATATGTAATACATTGTGTATTTTTTTAAAATTTTTGTGAATGTTGTTTTCTTATTTGTTTATAAAAAATGTATTTGGAACTATGAAAAATGAAATAATAAAAATATATTAAATTATGGATTTTATTAATCCGTAATTTAATTTTTTTTTAAAAATAAAAGTGTGCTATAACCACGCTTATTACATGAAGTGTGGTAATAGGTGGTGAACCTATTACCATGCTCTGTACTCCACCAATTGCGACGGTCGTATTGTCACCACGCTTACTAAACGTGGTGAAAGCCTTGGAATAAAAGTGGTAATAAGCCCGGATCTGTAGCAGTGTGACCTCATGTGATCCATTACGTACTAGCATCTCTCTTTATAAAATGTACCGTCACTTAATCTGATGCAATTAATACATATATACCATGATATAATGGTATTAAAGTATATGCGAATTGTCACATAGCCCCTCCAATTTAATATTCAGAATTTGAATTTGAAAATTATTAGACAATCCTCCTCCGCCAGACCAACACTTTGTTTGTTGTTTCTGCTGTTTTGTGCTTTCATCTATCTTTACATATATATATATATATATATATATATATATATATATATATATATATTACACAAGAACTAAGGGTTGAGATGAGATGAAGCCTCCCCCACATGCTTTTGTAATTTTGTTTGGAATCCAAGTATGAGATTGATGATTGCACACTATTATAAAGTGTGGAGGGGTCCCTAGACAATAAAACTAAAGGTGAAACTTGTGGTCAACTGGGTTTCTTCCCCACCTCTCATTCTCCAGTCCCGCACAAGCAACAACAAGCATATAATACTGTTGGAGCTACCTTCATATTGCCTGCAACCTTTTTCATCAATTGCTCTCTCTCTCTCTCTCCTATGTGAGCTGTTAGAGTTTTGTGGACTTGTGGTACTGCTCATCACTAGTTCACTGCGACAATAATGTTCAACAATCCTCCACTTTGTTACTACTGTGAAACTTTGGCGACAGGTCGGACAAATTCAGTTCAGTGGAGCTCAATTTTAACGGGGAAGAACAAACCCTAGTTGCACATGCATGCCAGCTGGGTGAACTCTATAAGTCAGGTTTCACTGAGCGGTACGGTTATCATTGTGAAGATGCAATTAGTGATGCTAAAATAATGACCATAGTTAACTGAAGAAAACACCACAAGATGAGACACTACTAATTGTAGCTAGACTCGTAATCAACATGATCTCAAACCTAATCTGATTATTATATACCTGAAAGAGTAGATATATTCTCATTCTTTAAAGTTATTCAAACATGCAGAGAATTCGAATGCTGAGATTTAATTAGTCCCACCATATTGAGCACCGGTCCGTGATATAAACAGACAACTAAAACAACATCTATGCAGACTTTCAAATTCTGTTAAGATGTAATATGTATTAATTAATCCACAAATCTTTTAGAATCAAGCTGCAAAATTAACAGATTAATTATTTCCTCTGCAGAATAGTATTATGTGACGACAAACATGGCCAGTGCCGTGCACAAACATTGCATTTAGGGTTTTTTTTAGTAGAAATTGCGTGAACTGAACATATTAAGTTGAGATAAAAAAATTATTCGCAAAATCAATAAATGGAGGACATTAACTTCACTGAAATGAAACTCAATTATTTTGTAACATGGAAAGAAACTAAATTGAACTGAATTGAGCAACCTCTTCAACTTCCACACTCTAAAGAAAAAGAGGACTCAAGTGTCTTATCTTGGGATTACAATTCACTACCAGGAGGAGCTTTCACCTTTCCGGAAAGCAAAAAATGTCAGCAACTGTGCAATAAGCAAGAAGTGGCCATATTGTGGATACATGTGATGCAGTCCATTAACTCTCTCAGCGTATAGTGGCTACTGCACGCAGCAACAAAACAAGAAACACACAGTACCATTATTACTCCATTTGGGATCTCTTTAATTCTGAGCTTCACAAAATGCTGGAGATAGATGATGCTCTTGGATATTCGTTGCTTCTCCTTCTACTCGCTTCTAAAGAAGTTATCCTTTTACTAATGCAGGTCGATTGCGCTGCTTCAAAGGGTCAGAGATGGACCATGTTTCAACTACATAACATCACAGAAAAGGTTGTCAACAACAAAGAGATGTTTCAATATATATATTTATATCCCAGTAGCTTTTGGTCTTCATATGTGTCATTATACACAGAACGAGACGTTTAAGCTTATATATTATCATGATGATAGCTCATCCTTTTCTTGAAAATTAATTCTCAGGTAGAGGCTCCTTACCTTACGGCTTCTGTCCATGTTAGATACTATCAATGAGCTCTCACTTGCCTTAATTTTGTAGATCATAAATGTTTGGAGGAGATATTTGAATTTGGAAGAAAGCATTTGGAAAGAATTTTGGATAAAGAAATTTATTTGAGAATGAGATAGTTCACTAGTGACAACAAGCATTCTATTTATATTTGTTGAAATTTCAAATCGACTCATTTTGGATTGTATACTCACTATATGATTCAAAAGCCTAGACTTGTCAGTCATGATTCAATAATTCCAATATAAATCACCTCTTATTCTCCTTACTAGCCGATGTGGGACATTTGTCAAGTGACAATACTCTACAGTCTCTCTTTCACTTGAGAAATGTCACGTGCTCCAATTCGATCAATACTTCGTTATATGTCTCTCCTTGAGCCATGCTTGCTCTTTGTAGGTGCGTCTCTGTGCCTCCCACTTCTCTCTCGGGTCTGATCTACATTCTCAGTCACTGACCCAGGTCTTTGACTACCCCATCAGCTCACTCGCACATTTGCGAGCTACTACTCTTACTTCTCCGCGACGTCCTGGACGATACTCGGGATGCCTACCTTTGGCCTCCACATGTGTCCCACATCTCGCATACTAATCTCATATCAAACCATGAGCTCTGTTACCATGTTGGATTTCCGAGTCGACTCATATTGGATTGTATTCTCATTTTGACTCAAAAGACTAAGCTTGTAAGTCATGGTTCAACAATCCATTATTAGTCACATCTTCTTCTTCTTACTAGCCAATGTAAAAAATTTACAAGAGACAATACTCAACAATACTATTAATTAAAGAGGTCTAGCATTTTCTCAATCTCCAATTACCACATACCATATCTTTCCAACTACTTAATATAAAACTTCTAAGGGTCTAACTTCAAAAGCTACTATCACAAGTCCAAATACAACTTATTCTAAGTACAAACCCAATTTATCAAACCCAACTAGCAACCTAACAAATTAAGATCCATATTTATACCTTCATCATCCTCTCTTGAGCTTGATTTGTTACTCTGTACATCCTTCATACCCTTCACAAACATATCTTGCTTGAGTGGCTTGGTGAAGATATCTGTTGGTTTCATACCCTTCACAAACATATCTTGCTTGAGTGGCTTGGTGAAGATATCTGTTGGTGTCAAGATGAGTGAGAGGAGCAAATTAATGCCTCATCATAGCCAATTCCTTCTTTGACTATAGCATGTACACTCCATTTCTCCATTAGAATTTCTTTTCATTTTGTTGACCCATTTGACTGCAATCGCCTTTTTCCTAGGAGGAAGTGAAACAAAATCTAAGTATCATACATTTTTAATTGGCTCTCGTTCTTCCTCCCTTATTAATTGGTGGCTCACTTTCCATACTCCAGTCTCATACATTTTTTTCATCTAACTCCACATCAAGGTTATTGATAACTTTTCCATTTTTTAAAGTATAAAGCTTGTACTCTTTAAATTTAGAGTCATATCCTACGAACTCGCACTTCTCGCTTTTGTCGATAATCTTTGTTCTCTTTTCTTCAGGCATGTAGACATAGACAATACCCTCAAAGACTTTAAGGTGGGACACTCGGTCTTCTACTCCATGCTTTTTGTGGTGTCATTTTCTTAAGATTTTTTATTAGGAAATGATTTATTAGGTAGACAGCACATGTGACCCCGCTTCAGCCCAAAACACTTCTATGACATTTTCTTACTTTTGAGTATGCACTACCACAAATTTTGGCTTTAACCACGCTTCATTTTACTATACTTCAATTTATTACCACACGCTTCATTTTAAGAAGCGTAGTTAAAAATCTAAAATTACAATGTTAAATTAATAATGTACACCTATTATCACACTTGTTATATAAAACGTGGTAATATGTGTATGAAAATACTTATTTTCACGCTTCATACACAAAGTGTGGTAAGATATAGTCCTTATTACCATGCTTCAGCAAACACAAAGTGTGCTAGTCATTGAGACTATGTAAGATGTTGTGTTTGCTGCAATTCGTGTCAATTTTTTAGTCGATTGGAAACTATAGAAGATAGTGACTGTGTCAATAATCAGTGTTATTGACGTGTGTTTAGATTGCAAAGGATACAGTTTGCATCTAATTTGATGTGGAGATTGGGAGTTGGTTGTGTTTTGGTTGAGTCTTCTGGATTGTGATTTTGAAACTTGTAGAAGTGGAGCAAGGGAATGCAAAAAGGAGAAGTGCTGCTGTTTTCAATGTGACAAAAAATATATAAAAAACTACCAATTAACACTCTTAAATCCAATAAGTGTTGTAAAAGTAGTTTTACACTTATTTAAAAAAATTGGTCATTTACCTCGTTTCAAACTTTTAAAGGTGATCAAAGGTCAAATAATTTATTACCATAATCATAACTTTGATGCATGGTAATCGGTGTGCACCTATTACCACGCTTGGTACTTCGATTATTTAGGACAATCACATTCACCATGCTTCCCAAACATGGTGAATGCCTTTAAATAAGCATGGTAAAAAGTCATAACCTGTAATAGTGATGCTTCAAGCCATCTTGAGTATGGTTCAATTCTTTTTTTCATCTACTCCATTTTATTTAGGGATCCTTGCATCGTGAGAGAACGTCGAATTTCATGATCCTTTGGGGGCCTTGAGTTTGAATCCTTAATTATAAAAGGTTTTTTGAAAATTATTTTTCAAATAAATATCTCACACATAGTTGGTCGAGGTTGTAGATATGTGTGGAAGACCTCTTACAATCTCCTTCTTTGATAAGACTTCAAAACTTCTAAAATTGACATGCCAAAACCGCAGATATCATAGCCAATCTGATTTTCTATATATTAAATTTTGAGACACTTTGCAACTTCAGCTTGTACACATAAGAACCTTCTTCACAGTTAGATTATGTTGACCATCTATCATAAAGAATTTATTGCCTTTCATTTTTATGTCATACGTACCCTTTCTCCTAATAGTTGGTCATGCTAAAATTGTCGGTCTTCATGTCGGAAATGTCGTAGACATGTGAGATGAATTGATGATCACCATCCATTAAGCATAACAAAATTCTACCTCTTCCTTTCACCGGAAATGTTCCATTCATTTCCAAATGAGACACTCCCATCAGTGGTATCATCTATCACCACAAATAATCTATATTCTTCACACATACGGTTGTTTGCACCAGTGTCAAGACATCACTTATTATTTTGCCCTTCATATTTATCATTGCTGGTTAGCAATAAATTAAAGTTTCTACTTCTCCAACTTTATTTTTTACGAAGTTTACCCTCTCTCCTCATCTCGTTTGTTAAGTCTACATTTTGATGCATAATGATCAAATTTTTGATAATTATGATAGTCTCTATCTAGGTGATGGTAGATGTTGTAATATTGGTGGTATTTATGATATCAGAATTAAAATAATGCATGATATGGTATAAAAAGAACCTGCTTGTGTGATGTTAATTATATTAGACATGCATCTAAATTATAAGAGACTCTGATTTTCTCAGGTACTTTACATAAGAATAATTTTATCTCTAAAACAGATGATGATAGAAAAATTATTAAAGTTGTTAAATGCGCATTGACTATGATGAAAATATGAAAGATGATTGCAGAAAATATCTATAATTGTTAGCGAGTACAATTGTAGGTGGAGTTCATCTTATTGAATCACATGATAGTACACAATTTTGACATATGCGCCTTGATCATCTTAATGAGTGTGATAGACTTAATTGCATTTGTTGCATGGTGTTAAAAGCTACAAGTTCGAATTTTATAAGTTTTGTGTTCTTGAGAAACATACTAATTAAAGTCAATATTAAGATTGAAATTTAAAACACACAACTAAAGAATTCTTGATTATGTGTATTTTGATGTATATGACACCTTTTTAAAGAAGAATCATTGGGTGGATCTGTGAATTATGTTACTTTTACTGTCAATTTTTCTATGAAAGCTTGGGTGTATTTCTTAAAATAGAAATTTAAAGTTTTTGATAAATTCAAGTAGTGGAAAGCTGAAGCGGAAAATCAAATGAGTAGATCAAGTGTTTGTGGTCAAATGATGACAAATAATATATAGATTCACAGTTATAGAAATTCTGTGAGGAGCATGGAATAGATGCAGTTTACAATGCGCAAGATATCTCAACAGATGATATTGCAGAAATGATGACCAGAACTTTGATTAAAAGGGCGAGATGCTTTAAATTGAATGCAGGACTTTCTAAAAGTTTTTGGGCAGAGACTGTGAGTATGACATGCATGATACGTCATCAATGGATCACCATAAGCATTATTGGGAGGAAAAGTTGTAGAAGAGGTATGAACAGGTAATGCAATTAGCTTTTAATGCTTACGGATTTTTAATTGTCTTGCTTATGTGCATGTACTTGGTGATGGAGAGCAAAGCTTGATGCAAAATTCAATAAGTGCTTTCTTTCTGGGATATAAGAAGGATGTTACATGATATAATTTTTGGGATCCGATTGCAAAGAAGGCAGTATATAATTACTTTTTAGGAGAGCTGTTATTAGTAAGAAGAAAGGTAAATGGATGACAAAAATAGTAGATGAGATAAAGTTTTTGAAGAAAAATGATATATGAGAACTAACTTGACTGCTTCCCGAAGGAAAGAAAGTTATTATTAGCTGGACGAGTGGAGACATATGTCTGGGGTGCGGGGCAAAACCCTGCAGTACTATACATGAGTGATTTAGTAAATATGTACCTTTGGTTACCATTATATATATTATGTATCAGTCATCTAATTGACGACACTCTCAATAACATATAATTGTTCAATTCTCCAAAGAACGTAGACAGATTGTCGAACCTCGTTAAATTTTGTGTACTCTTTATCATTTTTATCTTGTTAATTAGCCAGAATTCACAACATATATTTATGTCAAACATCATTATATGTGTATATATTACACAGACATTTTTTTACCAAAAAACGATGTGTAATATTTGTGATTTTTGAGACTTTCAACTTTATACGGTGATGATTTAAATAACTCTTTCTAAGCGTCATCTAAAGCTAAAAATAGTGCCGGCGCCGGCTATTTCAAGACATTGATGATGATCAGCTGTCCACTCCCTAACTGTAGCTAAAGTAATATACAACAAACTAGCTGGCAAAGATACACATTAATTGAGAATATAGTTCTAAATCTTCTATAAGTTGAAGGAGCTGAGACCTTAATTTCATTGATGCACTGACCATATACTCGATCTATCAAAGATCCATACATACTAGCTAATAACATTATTGTTAGAGTCAAGTATGCGCGGAATACTGACCAATGATGTTCTGGTCGAGGCCCCAGCCAGCGCAGTTTGGAGCGCCTACTGCGACATCCGCGTGCTCAACGACCTCCTGGCCGATGTGATCGGAGTGACCGAAGTCGTTGACATAGGGGATGTCGGATCAGGAGTTGGCATGACTGCCAAGACCAAGACTCCGCCCGGGATCCCTGGCCCGGGTTACATTCTGAACAAGTACACCAAGCTGGACCATGCAAAGATGGTGAAGGAGAAGGAGACTATGGAAGGGGGAGCGAGGGCGCTAGGGTTTGACACGTTCAAAATGCGGTTTGAGGTGATCGAGAAGGGAGAGGCCTCGTGCGCAGTTAGGTCGACGATCGAGTATGAGATCAAGGATGATGAGCTTGTGGAGAGGGCAGGGCTTGTGACCACCAAGGAAGTTGACACCATGGCCAGAGTTGTTGGCAGGTATGTTGAAGAGAGGTACAAGGCCAAGGCATGATAGCAAACTGTGGTGTTTCATGCCTCATGCCAGTAAGCAAAGGAGCATGAAGTTAATTAATAATAAAGTATGAGCTCAATAAGAAAAATTTTACATAAGCTCATCCCAGTCTCTTTGTGTATTTGGTATCATTTTATTCTGTGTTTAAGTACTGATGTCTGTGTTACTTGATAATAATAATAATCATAATAATGAGCCAACTGAAAGTTACATTATTTCTCAATTATTTATGAATAATTTTGGTCATCAGGAATTGATAATTAAAAACATGAAACTTATCGGAATTATACTCTCTCCGTCCTCTAAGAAAGAGTTGTTTAAAATTAAATTGAATGTATTAAGAGATAGTAATAATAGTTGTTGATCAAAATTGATAGGTATATGTATTTGATATATTTTTAACAATTTATTGTAAAATGTGATATATTATATTACTAGTGGACAAGATTTTTATTATAGATTATGATAGCTATTTAAATAATTTCTTACTTTTTTAAAATAAATGATAATGTTAAATATACATTGAGATTGTTAGTTACAGTTAAGTGATAGTAAGTAATAGGGCTCTAAACACTACCATCACTTTCTTAACTACAGTCTGAAAACATAAACAGTGAAAAATGATGTAAGAAACAAAATTTTGGACTGATTTACAAGAATAAAATTTGCGCTCCTAAACTAATACTCCCTCCGTCCTCTAATACATGTCGTTTACGGTTAATTTGAGTAGATTAAGGTGAAGTTAATGCTAGCGGTTGAATAAATTTAATAGGTAGGTGGTTAACATTTTTTTGAAAAAGTTCGTGCAAAAAGTAAAATTGGTAGATGATTATTGGTGAGGAATGTATTCTTTATTGATTATGATAATGAAGTGATTAATGTTTGACATTTTAAGGTAGTTGTTGATATTAAATACGCATTGAAAATTGGTAAGTGACAAGTAAAAGTGGACAAAAAAATTCGGTTAAGTGACATGTAAAAGAGGACAGAGGGAGTATTATTCTAAGAGTTAGACCTATGCGCGAAAGTTACATCATTTTATCATCAAACTAAATGATGATATTATTTCGTTCACTTACACAAAACTACTCTTTCCACTCCTAATCAACTATAATCTTCAACAAAATCAATAAGATCAATTATATTTAATTAATGAATCTAACCAATTGATCTTAAATAACATTTCAAATTAGTCATGATCTTTTTTCATCACACACTCTTCGGCAGTTCGCATACTTTGAACTGTAATTGAAGAACCGATGGTAGTTCTTAGAGCCCCATTTAATATTATTCATAGTTCGATTTCATGCTAGCATATGGATGAGAAATGTTAAAATAATAAAGAAATATATATTTTATTTTATTATAAATAAGTATTTCCATTTGATTTCTAGAAAATACACATATATTCATTTAACAACACCCTTCTAATGAACACATCCGGTTTCTCGGAGAGGCGTCATTATTCCCTACCATAGATATGTACCAAATATGCAAATTTGCTCTCTTGCCCTTAGAAACTAGTTGTAGTATGGTTTGGCCCAAACAGTAATGCAATATGCAGTTAGAAGTTGAGATCTGAATCGACCAGCAGCCAGCAGACACACCACAATTGACTTAAATTTAATGAAGATCTGACCGTTCGCCATCACTTCCCCGAAAGCTTACTTTAATTATCTCGAATATACATTGTCTCCACGATATCTTCCTCGGTGCCTAACAAAACACTTTCATAAATGCTGCTCAACTCGCTTTGCAAACAGACATGCATCTACCATCTAGGGCAACTTTTCCACTATACACTACGTACTCTCTTTATACTCTTTTATTTGTCACTTGATCAAATATTTTTATTCATTTTTACTTATCATTTAATATTTTTTAATACGTATTTAATATCTACAACTATCTTAAAAAGTCAATCATTAATGATTTTACTATCATAAACAATGAAAAAACAATTTTACACTAGTAATAATCATCAATTTTATCTTTTATAAAAAAATTTAAAATATAGATTAAATTCTTACCTACTAAATTCATCCAACCACTAAAATTAAATATCATTTTAATCTACTCAATTTAATCTTAAACGACATGTATATTAGGACGGAGGGAATATGCCTTATTGAGTAGCATATCAAGTAGAAACATTAAGCAAGTGTAATTTATTTCTTGTGGCAAGTTCCAGGGACCATTAATTTTCCGAATGTGAGTTTGCCAAGAGCTTATGATACCACAAGACCTAGTGAAACTACCCTCATGTCATGTTAGGGGGAACATGCAAGGCCCGGCCTCACACTTGTCATTATTCATTGCAACGTTAAAATCGGTTCATCAGAAACTACAGATTTACAGAAGCTAAAAGATTTACCTAGACTACTGGAATGATATTATGAAGATTATATAAATCAGTGTGCTATTCGCTAAAGACCACGTTAGATCTTGAATCAGTGGTAATTTACCTCTTTTTGAGCTCTCTCGAGGGCCCGGCTGGCCAGTTTTTGCGTTGTGGAGACAGTGTATAGGATTTAGGGTTTATCATAAAGTTTATGTTGTCCAATGTGGTTGCCAAATATTTGCGCTAAAAGATAAAAGTAGGTTAATTTTAGCCCTCACGTCAAAAATCTAAATTGTCTAAATCTTCTATCATTTAAAAAATGTTGAAAAAAAAGTTGGTGAAATGTTTCACATCATCAATTGGAAAGAAGAATAAGTGATTTATATTGAATTGTTAAAATTATGATTTATAAATTTAAACTTTTGAGTTAATTAGAGTGATGATACAATATAAAATGAGTTGTTCAGTGTTGTATCAGAGCTGATTGTTCATTCTAGACAAGTATGTGACACGTGGAACAATGCTTTGGTGGTCAACGTTATGAGTAGAGACCCATCTGTATGAAGGATGCTGCAGGACGGCGGGAGTGATTCGTTAAAATGCGAGTGAACTGACTGTGCTATATAGAGAGAGTCGTAAGGTGACTAAAGACATAAGTTGGTCTTCGAGAGAGGAGCGGGACACATAGATTGCGCATCCACGAAGAGAACGTTTGCCACAAAAAGAGCATAGAGAAGTATTTATCGATTGGATCATGTGACATTTTCCCAAGTGAGAAAGAAAATAATTGAGTAAGCACTGCTTATAGAAATATCCTTGGAGAATGAAAGATGCGATTCATATTAAAATGTTGAATCATAACATGTAAATCTAAACTTTTAAATTGCGAATACGATGCTATCACATTCCTAACCTCCTAACCTTCTTTCGTTATTTTCTTTATATAAATAGGGAGGAGCGAGCTACATTTTGTTGCACACCACCAACTTCCACGAGATAGAAAAAAGGTAGAAACTAGGAGCACACTTCTTGGGTTCACCATGCGAGGTACACTTTCCAATGATTGACAGGTCGAGGCACCGACCGGGGCTCTGGAGCCCCTACAATGACTACGTACGTACCCTCTCATGAACACTCTTTTGGCCGATGATCTGATTGAAGAGACCGAAGTACTCCAAGGCGAAAAGAGGTGTTTGCATGCTGGTCAAGACCAAGACTCAACCTTGGGTTGTTGGCCGAGGGTTCTTTAATTTGTGAACAAGTACACTAAGCTGGATGATGAGAGGATGGTGAGGGAGAAGGATATTATCGAATGAGGGTCGATAGCTCTTGGGTTTGATGTGTTTAAGATACGGGTTGAGGTGGTGGAGAAGGGGGAGGGTTTGAGCGTCGTTAGGTGGACTATTGAGTATGAGATCAAGGATGGTAACCTGGTGAAGAGGGCGGCTCTCGTGCCCACCAAGGAGCAGCTAGCTATCGTCGCAAAGTTCTTGGAAGGTATATATGCGGTGGAGAAGTGCAAGGCCGAGGCCTTGAATGATACTAAGCAGGCGAAGCTGTAAAATAAGCATGCATGTCAGAGCGGCATGCCACTACCACTTTGGTGAATAAGATCAAAGAGATCATTCCTCACAAGTTATGCATAAGCGGTCGGCTGCTCGTGGAAAAACTTAAAAATAAAGTAAAATAAGTTATTTTTTAGTATATATGCAAACTGCTCTCTGAACGTACAAAACAACCAGTGTAGTAGGGTTTGGCAAATCCATCCCAAAACCTAATGGGATATGCAAAGTTGGAAGGAGTGTTTCTTATAATGTGGATAGAGACCACCATGTAAATTGTCGATATTTCCAACTGGGAGTCGAGGGTTGTACTTGCGATCAAACATGCAGAAATGGGCATGAATTTAATCAAGATTTCACCTTTCTCCAGCATCACTTCTCTAAAAGCCTACCTTATCTCGAAGGGCCAAGCTCATAACTTGCTGTGCTGGCCACCAAATTCGCTTTTGAAAGACAAAACCAGCACCATTACCGGCCAATATATCTATGTCACATTGAATAATAAATTTAGATTTTTGATTCACTGTGAAAATATACAATTTAGAGTTGCGGTTTATTAGACAGCTTGTATCATTGTATCACCAGTTTGGTTTTGTTTTGTTATTTAACTAGACGTTTTTGGTTAGTAGTGGGAAGAAAATTGACCAGTTTGGTTCAGTCCAAAAATTTTAATTACAAATGAAATGGAACCGAATCGACTCAAATAAAAAATCTTATCAAAAACCTGAAAACTTATCTGTACCGTCCGCTACTGTTATGCCGCTCGCCGCTTCACTCTCAAGAAAATCAAATCGCAGGGGTCGACTGTCAGTCTGCATGCATCCTCGATCGCCAGCTAGGGTTTGACATGTTCAAGATACGGTTTGAGGTGATGGAGAAGCAGGGGGGAGGAGGGTATGAACGTGGTTAGGTGACCTGCTAACTTAGGTCGACGATTGAGTATGAGATCAAGGATGATGATGATGGTCGTGCAAGGGCGAGGCTTGAAGATATGATGATGATGGTGAAGATGAAGCTGTGAAATAAGTGAATAAGATCATCTCATCGATCACAGGATGAGAGAATAATAAGCTTGTGAAGTTCCCTTTCTGGTACTTGTTTGTCTCTCTCTAGGCGAAACATGTCGTCGCTAATGTGTTACCTTTGGTTTGTAAAAGCGTGGTTGAAAAAAAAATCACTCAAAACATAAATTCAAATTTACAAAATAAAATTACTATTAAAATTAGATCCAAAAAATACCAATATTCATTTCTGTCTCACAAAAACTATTCATATCAAAATTCCACACATATATTTTAAAAAAAGAAAAATTTACTTATTATTGTCTTGTAAGTTGATTCACAAAATAAACTTTTGATTTTTGAAACCGTGGTTTTAAAACACGGTTTGAAACTGTGTCTAACTTAAATTCAGCTGCGGTTTCAAATGACGGTTTGGTTTAAATCAGAAATGGTTTGAGATCACGATTGTGATACGTGTGTGCTGAATAGAATATTTAATCTAGTCACTCTAGGGATGACGGGGTAGCTCAGTTGGTGAGCACCTCACTTGGGAGGGGTTATAGCTCTCGAGTTCGAATCTCCGATGGGGAAAGTGGGGAACCACTATTGATCCTTTTAAAAAAAATCTAATCACCCTCCAGACACGGTTTGAAATCGCGTTTTCAAACGGTGGTTGACTTAATTAGGTCATTTCAGAAAATTTATTAAAGGGAGTATGATTCGGGAAAACAAACTTTGAAGGATTACTTTAAAAAAAATCATCATCGGCCAGCTTATTTCGGTTTGAGAGGCTTCTGGTTCGGTTAGGATTTATATAAATGACTGATTGTTTAGGTTCAATTTGGGATTTTGATTGAACCGGGTCGAACCCAATTGAAATTACGTTGCTAATGTTCCAACTTGTGTTACTAAATAAGGGGTAAAATTCAAAAAGAGCTGGACTAGTACGGCTTAAACAATTACAATCAGAATTATCATGATTTTAAAAAAAATGTGAAAAAAAAATTAGACTGATTTTTAAAAATATAATTCACCATTACATTTCAAAATTAATATTATTATAAAATTTAAATTTGTATGTGAAAATTACTTATAAAAAAAATGATATTTTCTTTACGTGCACGCAAACGTGTTTTGGTTGCTTTAAACAAATACTGAGCTTTGTAGCGACCCTGATATCGTCGCTAATTCTTCAAGTTTTGTTGCAAGAAATGCAGCGTTGACCATAACATGTCTGCATATCGTCGTGCTGCTGCCGCCACCACCACCACTCACCTTCCATGGCGTTGAAGCGCTTCAACCCCAAACCTCTCCAACCGCCGCGCCCCCCCGCCCTCCCCGACCTCCCACCGCCGCCCACCACCACCCCACTTCCCACCCTCACTCTCACCCCCGCCGCCACCCACCTCCCCCGCTTCCTCCAATCCCACCTCAACCCCTCCTTCACCTCCCGCGACCTCCTCCGCTTCCTCAACTCCAAGCTCCGCCACCACCCCAGCTTCGCCCACTTCGACCTCCACGTCTTCAACTGGGCCTCCACCATCGACTCCTTCCGCCACGACCACCTGACCTACGAGTGGATGGTCAAAGCCCTCGCCGCCACCGACCGGCTCCGTGAGCTCGCCACCGTCCTCGACCTCATTGCCGCCAACCCCTGCCCGTGCTCCGACGGGATCTTCTCCTGCGCCAGAACCGAACACATTTACCGATTCGGGATCTCCGCCTTCTGCAGAGCCGGCGACATGGACGACGCAGTCAAGGTGTTCGACAAAATGCGTATGCTGATTGACGGCAAGACGGATGCGGCCGTGTACAACATTTTGATGCACGGGTTCGTGAAGAGGATGGAACACGACAGAGCCGTGGAGACTTATAACAAAATGGTGAAGGATAGAGTGAAGCCCGACGTGTACACTTTCAACATTCTGATCAGCGGGTATTGCAGGAGCGGGCGGTTCGGGGCGGCTCTGGAGGTGTTTAAGGAGATGAGGAGTAAGGGGTGCAGGCCGAATGTGGTGAGCTTCAACACCTTGGTGAAGGGGTTTTTCAGGGAGGGGAAGGTGGACGAGGGCGTGGGGATGGCGCACGAGATGATCGAGCTGGGTTGCGGGCTGTCGTGTGCGAGTTGCGAGATTCTGGTGGGTGGTTTGTGCAGGAGAGGGAGGGTGGCGGAGGCGTGCGACTTGGTGGTTGAGTTTGGCGCGAAAGGAGTGTTGCCCGAGGGGTTTGATTGTACAGCGCTTGTCGAGGTGTTATGTGCAGGCGGAGACGCGGCTAGAGCATTGGAGGTTTTGGATAAATTGTGGGTGAAGGGGTACAAGCCTGATCTGATAGCTTCGATAACTCTGGTGGAAGGGTTGAGGAAGTCAGGGAAGTTGGCTGACGCGCATAGATTGATGGAGAGGATGCTGAGGGAGAATATCGTTGCGGACAGTGTGACTTATAATTGTTTGCTTGAAGATATGTGTAAGGTGGGAAGCACGATGGAAGCTATCGGACTGAGGCTGCTGGCTTCGAGTAAGGGGTTAGAGGCAGATGGGGTGACATATGAGATTTTGATCAGCGGGTGTTCGAAAGAAGGGAGAAGGAAGGAAGGGGAGCGTTTAGTGGATGAGATGCTGGATAAAGGGTTTATATCTGACCTTGCTATGTATAACAGGATGATGGAGGATCTTGCCAAAAGGCGAGATCCAGATCAGTCTCGGACAGCTCGGACGACACACCGTTGATCCGGAGTTGGGGTAAAAACTTGAACTGCTGGATTTTTGGCCTAGAAAAGCTGTTGAAAAAATGAACAGCAATTCATTTTATTTGAAGTGCAGAATTCATACATGCTATGAAAGTATATACCAGCGGCTACGAGGGATGGCCTTCAGGGAAGGAAAGTGTACTTGGTGAATCTATTCTTACTATGACTTCTTCCTCCGCGCCAGATTCGTCACTTGATCCATCATCGGCTACATGGCTGGACTGAACAGGCAGATTTGTGGGGTTTAGCAAACTGCCTGTCTGATTTTGTGGAAACATCCGGTTAAGTTGATTTTTGTGGTAAGTAGCAGCTCCTTCGGATTTGACTGATACCAGGGCAGGGGGTTGATTGGCAGACATTCTTGGATATGAATTACTCTGGGGCTGATCAGCCTTGATGTTAGTTGGGAAGCTTCGGTGTCGGGAGTGGGTGGCAACCTTCATAGAAAATTGAAAATTAGGTTAGATGTTCAGTAATTGACGAATCTTAGCTAAAACCTTTGCTAAAACTGAGATGGGGGATATTATCCTTCAGTGAAGCTTGAGAAATTTAAATGTGTTGTCCGTGAAACCGCAACTTTTAGGATGGGAAGAGTTTAAACTGACATACCGTGCTTCCGTACATACTCAACTGCAGCGCTCTCGAAGATAAGGCGTTTACTTGCTGTCCACTGGGGCCTGCAGAGCTGCCCTTTTGCTTGTCTGGCTTGTAGAAATGCTCGGGCCAGCTCATGAGGCCACTGTGTTCTTTGCTTATGGACTTAGTCGGGTGATCACCGGCATGAAGCATGAAAGAAGATCTTTGCCTTAGAAGAGGAGCTCGGTCAGCTTCCAAGGCCGCCTTGTCTAAAATAATCACTCTGGCTCTTGTCTCAACATAGTATGAGGATCCTTGATGAGAAAAACTAGATCCCCTCCCGCCTGCAATCTCACGATTTTAACTTAGGAGCTCTCCATCGTTGATATCATAAACAAACAGGTAAATTTGAAAATTGTAGGTATGGTGGTGTAAATGAAAGAAATGAACACAGTTATTCAAACCATGGATGGTATTGTAGATAACTTACTTGGTAATTCTAATTTATGGGAGCTCATCATTCCGTGCGAGGGGAGGAGCGGGACTGGAGCCGCAAAAAGTTCTTCTCGGGTACTTTGGCTTCTTATGAAGCCCTCTAACAGAAGGCCAATGCAATGATGGGGTATTTCCACAACTTCCCCTCTAATATAGACTGACATCTCTGACCTTTCTGCTACGAGAGACCTCACCTCTGGCATCGATATGTTCTCAAACATTTGAGGAAGCAAAAGTTTGGCAAGAACCAAAGCAGCTTCCTGGGCACGTGAAGATAATCCAACAGTTAGGGATCGTGACCTAAAACTGATGATAATCCTAACATAAAACGCACACTTTAAATCATATGTGATGCTAATATCATACCTGCCACATGAATGTTTCAACTGTAGGATCTGACACGAGGAGATTGATTATTTTGTCTCTTTCGATAAAAAAACATAGGACAACTGAATCAGTAACCATGTGGCAGATGTAAGGTTTTCCCACTAGCACTTCATACAGACCCAATGTACTCCCATGTGTAAATGTGGGATGCAAAGAGTGTTTGTTCTTTATGTTCTTGCTTGACCACTGCCATGAAAACAAGTAAGCATCATTTTTAAACAGATTTTTTGCTAACAGCTCTTCTTTTTTTATTAAGACTTTGAGAGAACCTACGGTTCAAGCATTGTTTGGCAGCACATAATTTTTTACCTTCACGATTCCGTTGGATATTAACCAAATTCCATATGGCTTGAAGCCCTCTTTATATAGTGTTGCACCACGGACTTTCATTGATTCCCTAGTTGAACTCGCAAGTGGCTCACGGATTGTAGGAGGCAGGGCTCCCATCAAAGGATGTGAGCTGATCATCTCACTTATCTTTGGAATCTTCACCAGAGGGGGGTTTCGTAGCAACTTCTTTAAGTCAGTCTGACATTCAATGGTTTTGTGAGCATAAGTCACTCATATGTCCGTAAAACTGGATGAAACTTATAAATTGCAATCTGTATAGATACCTGCACAGCATTATGCAAATGACTCATCTCCTTTTCTTCAAGCAATCCAACCTTCTCCAGATTTTGGACGTAATCTATTAGATGTCTCAACACTGAATAAGTTACCTGCCTTGTTTTTATCACACGCAAAACCTGTGAAATGGCAGAAAGTCAGCATGAAGTACCAGATGATTATCTAAATATACAAAACTGAACTAATTTAAACCATTTTCGGGAGACTAATAACCTATCTTACTGTACAGGTCAAACAGCAATTGTCAAAAAACCTCAAAGTCATTGTTCTGTAAGCTATAACTACCAGGTATTATAAAACACTAGACCACGAAATACCATTAGATTCTTTAAGGCTGTGTTTGGTTTAGGGAAAATATGAAGGAAAGAAAAATGGGAGGGGAAATAAATTCCAAATGAAATCCATTGTATTTTCCTCTTGCTTGGTTAGGGGTGGAAAATCTTGAAAAAAATGCTAAAACACTCTTTAATCAAAACAAATTTTCCTTCCTATTTTCCATATAACTTTCTATGTAGTTTTTCCATACACAATTTTCCTTCAACCAAACAAAAGATTTCATCTCATTTTCCCACAAATTTTCTTTTCCCTCAAATGTTCCCTAAACCAAACACGGCCTAAAGGAAAACTGAAATTTTCCTAGTCCACTGAACTTCAGCATGCATGATCCAAAATTGATCACCTCTTTCAAAATCATACTTAATGAATGAAAAGGAAAAGACAGCATGGATAGTAAAATTGCTCATGTATAGTCCCAGGACCATCATAATGACTGCCTTGGTGTCACATATTTTACACTTCATATGCACAGCAAATGAAGACGGTAGTAGCAATTTTCTCATCCATAGCATGGTGTGAAGTAAGAGTCATAAATCAATAATCTGACCAATCAACCTCCTAATTGATTAGTATAAAGACTACTCAATTTGAGACCATATCTCTAAAAAATACGGATAAGGATGGTGGATAGTTTACAGTCTTTGCACCCATTAGAATTTCGGCAAGATACCTGAGGAAAAGTAACACGAACATCTTCAAGAAATTTTCTTGCCTCCTCTCCCTCCATTACACTTTCATTGATAACAGTGGACGCAACTTCACTCTCACCTGTATAAGTGGCCAATAATGAAGGTAAAATGTGAGCATAGAGTATGAAACATATCTGCATTCATCAAAAAATGGAGAGAATGTATGTGGCACATAGATAATAGTGAAACATGTTGCTGCGTTATTGGAAGATAATATTACGTATATGAATTATGAATACTTTTTTCTTCCACCTGCGCCTAAAATGTCTTTTGCATTCTCTTTACAAATTTTGCAAAAAGTCATATACATATTCGTATTCTTTCGGACTATGAAAACATACTTAAGTGAATATAAACTCTCAGTTCACTGCAACAACCTCTTCTTACCAATGAAGTCATGCAGTAGTCTTCTAGCAATTCTGTGAGCCCTGAGAAATGCAGCACATATGGAACAAGCAGACTCCAATCTTTCCACAGTGAAATATGTAACCAGCTTTTGAGGCCAAATCCTTGTCTCCAGAAACTTATAGTAAAATGGAAAGTGAACATTGGCTTTTAAGCCTTTCCAGTCACATAGAGACTCGTGAGAGACCCTCTCCACGGCTTCATCCACAGACTGCATCAACAGGTTTGCAGTAATTTGTGTAATTCTCCCATCATCTAGCATTTCCCAATAAGCAGCTTGAACACCTGGGAAGAAAATACTTGTAAGTGATAGGCAGTCCCAGATTAGTCGAGCTATATGTTTCATGTAGAATTGTCTTTGGGTATGTAGCGGGAGGTATAAACTGTGACAGGAAGATACTCGAAGTGAACCCAGTGACTATTGTGGGCACAAATCTCATGATAGTGGGATGATTCTTGAAAGAAATTATCAACAGTGAAGTATGTGGGACAAAGCATGAGAATAATTTCTATGTTGCTAATTCTGTGACAGCGAAATTCAATACAATTAATTGACAAGAATAAAAATATCTACGTATGTGCATGATTACCATAAGGGTTATGTTGAAGAGTCTTGTTTAGCGGCAAGTTACCATTTAATAGACGTATGCGGATATCTTTTACACTCATGGGGTCCAGACCAGCTTCATCCTCTGGACTACTATGAGGGTGAGCAGAATCTTCGTCCAAATCATGCAAGCTTGAAATATATTTTTTGACTGTTGGCCAGTCCGTAGGACCAAGCTCCTCGTCATCACCAAGATCACCAAATGCCTCAAGTGCTTTGTTCAACATTTCAAATTTAGTGTAGTTCAAGATGCGTCTCTGGATCAAAATACGTAGATAAGGATACTGATGCACTAACAAAACCTTTCAAGTTTCAACATCAACATGATAAAAAAAAACATAATTAGGCCACAGAAGGTCATGAGTTTCACCTTAGTTGCAGATAACATATTCATTCGTAGAAACTGCAAGACAAACTGAGTAGTTGATCCATTGATGACAAGAGTCAAAAAAACAATGCCACCTGTGAAAAAAACAAACTGTGCAAAAGAGCTGAAGATTCAGAGGTCTTTTACAGATACTCAATTTAATAATTGTAAAAAAATTATAATCCTTACCAGAGTTCCAGTTTCTTGACTGATGTAGCTTGAGCTGTCACTTGCCCTCTATAGAGTCACATTAAGTAGAGAAAATGAAGCAACATCAGAATACACAAAGTGGTCCAAAATACTTGAGATATAATCCATTCGTGAGATTGTAGATTGCTTTAAACTTGCCTTAACAGAGAGTGAAAGTGACAGGGCAACAGCCCCTCTTAGACCTGACCATACAAGAATAATAGCCTCCTTCCAGTCCAGACCATAGCCAAAGTATCGAAGAAATGGGTACAGTACTCCGACAGTTACAACCCTGGATAATTGGATTATAACATACAGTAGGATTAGGTAGCCCCATGTGTATCCTGAAAAGAATGACAATGTTGATAGGGATTCCTATTAAAACGAACTACCACATGATAAAATAATGAAAGCAGAATGGAGCCTGTGTGACATGCCATTACATTTTGACCATATTTTTACTTCTTAGTCCTTAGAGACTTATCCAACACATTTCATTTAACTGTCGACATCTCGACAAAGTACTAATCTAATTTACTGGCTAACTATTTTCATCTTTGCAGAAAGGGAAGATCAGTGAAAAGATTTAATTCTAAGCAGGTAAATTAGAGGCACAAAGATTTCAATAGCAGAAGCAGAGCTAAATGGATAAAAAGCCATCAACATTGGAAATCATACCATTGTGTGCAAAAACATAGTCATTGCCAAGAACACCTTCAGCTATGACGACTCCACTGCAAATGGATAGATCAGAAGAGTCAAATCTAGTAACGTAACCTCTACTACAGAGTAAAAGTTCCTTTCTACTAAGTGCCTTTACGATCGATGCAGAAAAACTTGTACGATTGAGCCACTGAGGTTACTTGAAGATAATTAAGTCAAGCAACAATTACCGATGATATGAGTGGAAACATGTAAAACATCAATATTAATTTTCTGTATGTAAGAGAGGAAAGATTTCTTTGTTTCCCTTCACAACTGAGGTAACAGAGTTGTCGATAGTGAGTCAAGCAAGGGCTATAAGTAGTGGATGATAAGCGGGGCACCTGATCTTCCTCTTTTAATGTGAATTTGTCACGACAAATAACTCAACCATCTGATACAGTGATTAAAAAAATCTAGAACAAAGACAGAACAACTATGTGATTGTGATTCTTCTCAAGAGGGGTTGTGTAGCAGAGCATTTATGTTGTATGCATCAAATTATCTGTGTTCTTTCCACAATCAATTACATGATACACAATTAAATGCTCGCTAACATTTCAGTATTCAAATTAAATTTCGATCCAGTTTAGAAAACAATCTCACCTCAGTATAAATATCAATGTATTAGCAATATAGGCAACCATTTCCCTGAAAGTGCCATGCAGAAAAGAATAAAGAGATTACTTAGAATAAATGGGTAAACTCTTCATTTTTGTGTGAAGTAATGTATAACCAAAATGAACTCTATCTGAGGCGTTTGTACCGTACTCATCTGAGAATGAGAATGGGTATAGCAAGACAGCATTCTTAAGACCCAATTCAATGTTGTAGCTCAATAGCCACCAAAAGAATAATTTGATGAAAATCAGGTAGCAGAGCCTACCAAAAGTGATGCAAGCTCGCTTGACTATCGCCCTTAAAGGCTGTCCGAGCAACTGCAGCAAAAAACCTGTTTCAAGTGTTTTTTAGGAATATTTCCAAAGAAACCCAAACATTTGAAAGCCCACTCTAACATACATTCCAAGAGTCATCACTGCCAACACTCCAGAAACACCAGCACCCTCTTGAGCCTACAAGATCAATAGATTAGACTCTATCAGAAAGTATGCCACTGGAGGTTAAAAAAAAACGTGCAGCCTCGCAAAAGTACGTATTATGATGTGAAAATCGAAAATGAAAGAGAAGGTGAATATATCAACCATTTGTATATGATGTGAATCTATCAACCATTTGCTAGATAGATAGGAGAGAGATGGATGTTCAATATCAGCTATGAACTACATTAGCAATAAAAAATTTATAGCTCGAGAATGAAAGAGAAGGTGACATACAGTATAGTACACGATATAGCTCACAGCAACTGTCAGTGTGATCTCTATCACTGTATCATTGAAGATGAAGCCAAGCCATAGTACAGAAACCATCCCGAAAATAAGACCTATACCTACACTGATCAAACAAAAATGTGTGATGCATTGCCAAAATAGAGCTAAATCAAACTAGGCGTAGAGAAAAAAAGATGGTAATAATAGAATAGTTCGTACGCTCCAATTGAAACTTTTGTTAGAAATTTCAATATCCCAGCCCAACCGAGTTTTTCACCAAGAACCATTTGATAGAACAGCTGATAGACAACAATTGCTGTTCTGCACATCGAGGATAAACAACAACAGTGCATCGACTCAAGGGTGCACTACGAAATCCAGAATTAACATGCAAATGTTAAAAACAGAAATGAGCAGACTTAATACCCATCATTCATTAAAGATTCTCCTTCAATTATTGTGCTCAGTTTCTTACTAGCACCTAGGTCTTTCAAGAGGGCCACAACGGCTACAGGGTCAGTGGCACTTAGAAGCCCACCAAGTAGCAATGACGTATACCAGCTCCAATCATAAGGAAAAAAGAGCTGCAAAAATCAGATCCAAATTAATGCAGAGTTTAGCAAGAAAATGTTTAGGAATGCAGGGAACTCTGTGAAGCACCTTTAAAGCAGACCCAAGAAAGAAGGTGGAAATCAGAACGCCAGGACCGGCCAGCAGAAGCATCTGTGCTACACATCTCTGCATTATGGAAATGACATCATTAGATTTAACCTGAATATGAAAAAATTACAAATGAAATCCATGAACTAACATATTTACAAAAAAAGTCACTGAATGATCATAGTATCCAGATCTTTTCAGCAAAAGACTAAATCAGTTAAGTAAGAAGATATGCCCAGCAACAAATAAGATTTTGGACCTAAGTCTGCTTATGGTTGCAAACCTTTATTTGATGCACTTCCATTGAAAATGAACTCTCAAAGAGAAGCGCAGGTAGAAACACTGCCAGTAGAAGATCAGGCTCTATATTTGCCCCTGCAGAAAAAGAGAAACCAACTCATGATCTAAAAATTTTATTCAACTAGATACAGCATTCAACTATACAAGTGTGCAACTCACATATTCGAATCCCATCCCCTACTTTTCCCAAACGATGCCGTGTACCGTATTCTGCAGATCAATTCAACTGAATCATGTCAGATTAAGTTAAGCGAATTATTAAAACACCAATACGACAAAAGAGGCAAGGATGACTACGAAATTGTAACTATGATAAAACACAGACTACCTATAAAATATAATAAGTTATCAGGGATGACTCGTCGGCTGTTTAATTTGTAAGTGATCTCAGTTAAACATCAAAAATCATGCACCTATAATTTGAAAACGTAATGGAATCAAACCTAGACATTCTTCGTTCTGCTTGTTCTTATCAACTAAGCTCTACAAAACCTGAAAAGTGAAAACTCTAGAAGCTTGACCTAAGTGCACGTACAGTATAAGAAGGTATTGTTAATATCCGTATAAATAATACCACCTATTGAGTAGGTATTATTAATACAAATTTTAAAAAATAAATTTTTTCCTCCTGTATATTAATATACTCTTATTTTGAATCAAACACATCACCGTAGTATTAATAATGGTATACCATTTCTAATACATGCTACCAAACATACACTTACCATTCATCGGCAGTGCATCATGATTCAAGCACCTATATTTCTGGAAACTCAGGTAGTGAACACAGAACAAATCAGGCCTGACACATCTTGAACTCCGGATCATTTCAAAAAAAATTAAAAAAAAAATTGTGGTGAGACTCCATACATCAATACACTTCTTAATCCGCATATTGATTACAGGGCTGACAGTAAATTGCCCAAATTCAGTCAACTACAAATCGCACAAATTTTCTTCAATTTCTGGCCTAGTTGTAGTGTAGTACCTAGCAGCCTGCTCGATAACACTTAACAACTAAACCAGTGACCAGTCAGCAACATCATCCACCCAAACTGTACACTAGGCACTCCCTTTCTCCACTCATCCGACTCAACAGTAATCCACACTCCACAAATTACTAACTCGAACTCGACTTCTCTCTCCCGCTTCCCAATCCAACAAAATTTCCACCGCACAACCAAGCGTCAACCTCACACAACTTCAGCCAAATCCAGACCACCAAAATTCAAAAAATAAATAATAAACTCAGAAAAATACAAACCGACCTATCGATCCAACCGCTACGCCGAGCACGAGCAACGCCACCGTGTACGGCACCCTTGTCCCGCTCAAAATATGCCTGCATCCGATTCCCAGCACCAAACATATCCCGACGAAAATCACCGCGTCCGTCGGATTGCTGGACTCCGACTCGCCGCTGCTCTCTTCGTCCAGAATCCGGTACGTGAAGACGAAGTCGGTGATCGCCTCCATCGACTAGCTGGCCGGAGCTCCGAGATTGAGTTGCCAATTCAAACTGAACAACCCCGCTGCTGGATCGATCTCATTTCAACGTTAATCGTCAAATTATTTATACCAAAAACAAAATAAATAATAATTGACAAATCAATCGCGATCGTATGAGTTGGATTTTGGAGCGTAGCAGCACTTAAATTATAATGCCGTTAATTAACTATGATTAAAAATAAAGTATGGATTAGCCCACCATGATTAGATAAGATCAACGACTAATTACGACGTTTATTATATTGACGATTAATTTCACGGGGGCCGGGTATTAATAAAAGAGCAAAGTCATTCCTAATTGTTCATTTTTCGTCGCTAAAGGTTGTAATGTTCTGACTAAAAATTAATGTGTAGCCTGATTAAGCGGAAATTGATCGCGTAGCGCTCTGTGAGCACAAAATGATGTCATTTTGTGATATAAATGACGTTGTCGCGGTTATTGTCATTCAAAACGATGTCATTTATTGCACAAAATGACTTCGTTTTGTGTTCGCAGCAAAACAATGTGCAGCACCGAATCTCTGTCCGAAAATTAGACAGTTTATATATTAATAATATATTTAATAATAAATATTAAAAAAATATACATTTATAAATGAGTACTCTCTCCTTCCTCTAATACACGTCGTTTAAGGTTAATTTGAGTAGATTAAGGTGAAGTAAATACTAGTGGTTGCATAAATTTAATGAGTTGGTGGTTGAAGTTTTTTTCAAAAAATTCGTGTAAAAGTAAAATTAATAGATTGTTACTGGTGATAAATGATTTTTTTATTGATTATGATAAAGAAATGATTAATGTTTGACATTTTAAGGTAGTTGTTGATATTAAATACGCATTGAAAATTGCTAAGTGACAAATAAAAGTGGACAAAAAAATTCGGTTAAGTGACATGTAAAAGAGGACAGAGGGAGTAATTTTTAATTTTAAGATTGATAACTGCTTATCCGCCTAACGATTAATATATCGTCTAAACATTCGTTAGGTCCTTAAATTTGAAGATTATTGATCGATCGAGGTCACTAATGGCTATAAGTACGCAAATTCAGATTAGATCTGGATTTTTTATTTTCTGGTTTTCGATCAATTTTTTAAGAAGAACAAGTAAAGGATGACAACTGTGGCATATCCGGCAATGTATTCAGTTTGGATGTTTGTTTTCCGGCCAGGCCAAATCCAGACAAGTTAGTTTCATGCATTGGTCGGAGATGAGCATAAAGAGGAAAATTTTCTGGAAAAAAAGTCAGTAGTTAGTCCATGACTGGTCCTCCAACAAACTTTAGCCATTCACCGTAGGATGTTTTGAAATTGAGTATAATTAGTAGTACGTAACAATTAAAAAATAAAATGAAAATGCATTAAATAATAATCTAAATATTAATATCAGGATAAATAATACAAACCGGGTATTCAAACGACATTCATCAATCACGCTGCACCTCATCACACCACCAACCAGACGCGCATCAAAAAGTTTAGTTGCGGCATTTCAACAAACAGTTGGTGTGCGCTTTCTGGGTGCCGCATTCGACGCTGCAGCTGAATCTGGGAAGCGCCTGCGTCACGTCTCCGGGCATGCTCTGCCGATGCTTGTAAAAATGCAGGTGCCAGTACGGCAAGCAAAGGAGAGTGCTGCTAACAAACAAAGCACACCGGTGGTAATGCTGACGGTGGAGCAAAACGCTGCGTTGCAAGTTGAATGAGAATTGTGGCTAGAGGAAGCTCTATAAATCCCTCCTGCATTATCTTGTCATACATTTACATCACCACACATGGAGCTTCTGATCCTTCCTCATCAGCAACTCAAGCCCAGCAGCAATCCACTCCTCCGGATACCTCCACTCTCCGCCGTCCCAGGTTTGATTTTTATTTTTTTTCAAAAAAAAAAATATTTTTTTTTATTTCCATCAGCAATTGGTGTCAGATTTATTGTTTGTGACATTGGGTAGGTAAGAGGTCCTTAAAATGGAGGAATAATCACACCTGCACCTGCACCATTTCGTCCGCCAACGATGAGAATCCGATCGAGGCGGTGCCGCTAGGATCATTCCAAAGGCGAGCTTTCTTGACCTCTCTCGTGGCAGGTGCTGCTGCAATCTCTACTAGTAATGACGAGGCCGGAGCAGTCAGTAAACGAGCTGTAAGATTCCTCCACCATCATTCTCAACTGATTAGTTCGACAAGATTGAAGAGGTCTCATGCTTGACCCCTGGTGCAGCTTCGAGGAGCCAAAATACCCGAAACTGAATACACTACGCTGCCCAATGGCCTCAAGTAAGTCAGTAGCAGTGTATAATTCGGTTTGATTTAGTTCAATTTTAATGAAAATACAAATCGAATCATTTTTAGTTCGTTTGGAAATATTAAAATATAACCGATTTATTAGTTTTAGAAAATTAAACCAATCAACTCATGTGGTTTGATTCGGTCCGATTTGTTTTTTTCATAAAATTTAGGAAAAATACAAAACTAAGGTAAGTACTATCACTAGTTACGAATTTAAGAGCGTTACCATCTTCAATTTGCAATTTTTTGTATTTATCATTTTGTCTCTTGCATGTAATTGCATGATTTGTAATTTTATCTCAAATTTATTTTTATAATTTTCAAATTTCAATCAAACAATATAAATGATTGATTTTCATTAAAAAAATCGCTCATTAATAAAAATTAACCGGTTATCTTTTCGGATTGAGGGAGGTTAGAAAATTGTAAAAATAAATTAGTGGCAAAATTAAAAATCTTGTAATTACATGTAAAGACAGCGAAATGAGAAATACCTTTCAAAATTTCAAATTAAAGGTATTAAAGCTCTTAAATTTCCAATCGGTCTATTTTCGTACTTTTACTAAAATCTATATATTATTTTATTAACTATATAGAAGACTTATTTTATAAATAATAAAAGTATTAATTTATATTACATATTAAATTAAATTAATGAAAATCAAACCGAACCATTAATTATCGGATTTTAAAAATTGAAACAGTAATTGAAATACCAAACTTGCAAACCAATTAATTTTTGTTTTAAATAAAATGGTGTCATATTTTAATTTGTTATGTCTTATAAGTTAGTTGAAGAATGAAAGGGAAACATGTATGCATAACTGTTCAGGTACTATGATTTGAAGGTGGGGAGCGGACCGGTGGCCGTGAAGGGGTCTCGCGTTGCAGTACGGTTGTGCTTGTGTCCCGGTGCATTTAACTCCACCACATTTTCAGGCTTCGGTGATGATGATGATTACGACGACGATGATGTTTTCATCCGTTTTGCAGATTCATTATGTGGCCAAATGGAGAAACATAACGTTTATGACGAGCAGGCAAGGGATGGGGGTTGGAGGCGGAACGGTAAGTCGAGAAGCTCTGAACCTTGCTTCGTCCTCAGCGTCGTTTCGCATTTCAGTGATCAGTCATCAGTAGCTAAATGCATCGCAGCCTTACGGATTTGATGTGGGCGAGTCGAAGCGGGGGCTGGTCCTGAAAGGACTAGACCTTGGAGTCGAAGGAATGCGCGTTGGCGGGCAGGTACCTGTCAGCTAGCAATAGATTAATCACTGATGATGAAAAGTTAGTCACGTGATAATTTGACCACTCACATAATTTGAAATAAAAAAATTTACAATTAATTTATGATTGTCATGATCCATTAAAGAATCTCCTACTGTAGAGTGATACATAAAGCTAAGTCGAGTTTCGTAGCTAATTGTGTTTCTTCACTCATTAATAAATTTTAGATGTGGATTCAACTGATTTTCAGTATCATAATATGTTCGATTCTTGGCAGCGGCTACTCATAGTTCCACCTGAGCTCGCTTACGGAAGCAAAGGCGTGCAGGAGATCCCGCCAAACGCGACCATTGAGGTCAGACTCTTTACACATCAAGTTTGCTGCAAAATAGTTTCTGTCAGCTCGAAAGTCTGAAACTAGCCTGCTCTTAACCATGTATTTCCTTTCTATGCAGTTCGACGTTGAGCTTTTATCCATCAAACAGACCCCCTTCGGGTAAGTCCTGCACTACATACATCCGTGCACGAAATATATTCACAGGTCTTCGATCGATTCACCCAACGCTAACGTCGGTTTTCTGATCCTACAGGAGCCCGGTGAAGATCGTGGAAGGATGAACTCAATGCTATACCAGAGAAAGCTTTCATCACACATTTGAGTATAGTAATTTGCTCACTTGAAGGCGCTTCCGACGGTTATTCATCCAAACTCGTGACAGGTTTTTTCAGATTTGTTAAATCTGTAATACAGCAAGATGCGTGTATATATTGATATCAACCAGTCTCTTAATCCATTAGTCTCTTCTGTATTTTAATGGCATAACAAGCCATATTTCAAGTTTTTATCAGTAGATTTGTGTTTTGCAGTTGAACAGGATCTGATGTTGCTGCACAACAATTTATTATTAATTCCGAAACAATGTCGTTTTATCATTCTACCATAAAAATTATCTACTATGACAGTAAAAATTGCACATGATTGCTATAGTTTGAACGATACGAGCCTGACAACAATTTGGTGTGCGACACCGGATCTATTCGATTTTTTAATATAAATTGAGCGTAATTGAAATTAATTTAGAAATTAGTTTTACTAATTTTAAATTTTAGGAGATTGGTAAGTATAGGAACAGTTAATAAAAGATTTTGCAACGAAAATAACGTCGCTAAAACTTATATCTGTTATTTGTAAAACTTTCCTGGTATTTATCCGTGCCTTAATTAATTTGGAGTCAGTCGCGTTTCCGCCAAGCTAAATACAATCAATCATATTTAAAACGACGTCGTAACGTTAGGTTAATAAAATCCGACGTGAAGTAGGAAACCCAGTCTCAATCATATTCGAGTCGGTTTCCTCCAGCCCGACCCGTTTACCCGAATCGCGCGTATCTTGTACGCTGACCGCCCGACCCGTATACAAACGCTCCCAAACGACTGATGCCAGCAATTTTATTTTCTCCGATTCACTATCGTGCTCCAGATCAACCTCAGCATGACAGACTCCGAGAGCAGCTCGATTGACATCAAGCCCGAGCCGCAGCCCGCGCCGACACCGACCAAGAGATGGGCTGACGTGGCGGACGATGAGGAGGCTGAGGCGGCGGCGGCTGGATCGGAGGAGGTGCCGGATGTGAAATCGCTGTCGATTGATGACCAGCATGAGAGCAAGAGCGAGTTTCTTGAGGACCCGGATGACGCCAATATCAAAGCGGTGAGTGGCGATTGGTTTTTTTGGGGGTTGGTGGTTTCGTGGGGTTGGGGATTTAGGGTTTTCGGAAAGGTTAAGGCCTGGATAAAATTGGGGTTTTTCTGATTAGTCTCTAGTAGAGATCTTTGAGCTTCGAGTTTTGTGCTGCTAGATTTTCTGTTGTTGAAATTAGGGTTTTGGGTTTTATGGAAAGTTTGAGCTAAGTTGGGGATTGTTATCTTGACAGGTGACCAGTGGAGATACCCCATACACGTCTGCCAAGACGTTTGAGGAGCTGAACTTGTCTCCGGACCTAATCAAGGGTTTATATGTTGAGATGAGGTTCAAGAAGCCTAGCAAAATTCAGGCTGTGAGCTTGCCGATGATCTTGACCCCTCCTTACAAGGACCTGATTGCTCAAGCTCACAACGGCTCGGGGAAGACAACTTGCTTCGTGCTTGGGATGTTGAGCCGCGTGGATCCCAGCCAGAAGGTTCCTCAGGCGCTGTGCGTCTGCCCCACTAGAGAATTGGCCATTCAGGTTCGTAAAAGTTTCCATGCAGCATTTATCCAAGTCTGTTTGACTTGTTTCGTATTTAAGTGTACTGAGATAATACTTATGTTGCAGAATCTTGAGGTTCTTCAGAAGATGGGGAAGTACACTGGAATCACTTCGGAATGTGCCGTGCCAAAGGACAGCGTGTCTCGTATCCCAGCTTCCAAGAGGCCTGTTGTGATGTCACAGGTAGTTATCGGTACTCCAGGGACGATCAATAGTCTGATTGCCACGAAAAAGCTGAGCATCAACTTTCTGAGGATCTTGGTTTTCGATGAAGCGGATCACATGTTGGCTGAGGTAATCATTAAATCGTTCTTTTTATTTCTATTTAACTTAAATGTTATTCTCCTAGCAGCTCCGTCCTTCTGATCGATTTGAATTATTTCAGCGCACTTAAATTCCCAAAGATGTATGATTATAATGGAAACTTGAATAATGCTAAAAGATTTGTGATTATCATTTGGGTTGACTGCTTAAAAATATTTAGCGTGCTGCATATCGTTAAACTCGTATACACTATTCGAAAAGGGTGCATCACCGACTATATTCTGATCTTGTTTCTTGCGGAAATTGTGATGATGCAGGATGGGTTCAAGGATGATTCTTTGCGCATAATGAAGGCTATTGATAGAAGTAACAATCGCTGTCAGGTACTTATCCTGCTTTTTTTGTGTATAGGTAATAGGTATATAAGAGACCTTAGCTACCGGAAAAAAATATAGGAAGAAAATTGTATGGATTGTTCAGATAATCGTGTTCTATACCGTTGTGTATTTATAGCGGCTTCTCCTATCCGTTGCTATACTGTTGTGTATTTATATAACCTGGGAAATTCTGATGTATTTGAAATTACTGTAGGTGTTGCTTTTCTCAGCTACATTCAACGAAGCTGTAAAGAGCTTTGTCACCAAAGTCGTGAAAGACCACAATCAGCTCTTCGTCAAGAAGGAAGAGCTCTCACTGGATTCGATAAAGCAGTACAAGGTGAATTGCCCGGACGAGCTCAGCAAAATCAACGTGATCAAAGACAAAATCTTAGAACTGGGACAGAAGGTCGGGCAGACGATTATCTTCGTCCGCTCAAGAATCAGTGCCAGGAATCTGCACAATGCCCTTGTTGAATTTGGCTATGAGGTTACCACAATTCAAGGCGCGCTTGATCAAGCCGATAGAGACAAGATTGTCAAAGAGTTCAAAGACGGATTGACCCAAATACTCATATCCACGGATCTGCTCGCGCGCGGCTTCGACCAGTCCCAGGTTTGATTCTCTTTTCACCTGTCTTCATTCCAGTGTTCATTGGTTTCGGTTTTTTATGTTCTGATTCTTTACTCAATTTTTCTCTCATGTGCAGGTGAATCTGGTCGTTAACTATGACCTCCCTATCAAATATGAAACCAGAGAGCCTGACTTTGAGGTCTATCTGCACAGGATCGGTAGAGCTGGAAGGTTTGGCCGCAAAGGTGAGTACCATAAAATTCACATCTTTCTCGCTGGGTTTAAACTTTCAAGAATTAATATCTTCTTGCATTGATTATTCGAAGATACATGTTTGGATTCTTCATGCTGGTCGTTAAAACTGCTATTGGTTTTTCGCTTGCAGGTGCCATATTCAACCTTATGTGCACCAATGCGGACAGAAGGATAATAGAACAAATTGAGAACCACTTTAGAATCAGTATTGAAGAGGTGAGCAGCTTAGATTAAGTTTCCTCTTCTGTGAATGATTGCGTCCATGAGTTTGAGATGCGTAAATTACTAAATGCACTAGGAAGAAGAGTTGACAGGTTTTTGATTGTGATAATGACGCAGGTGGACTTGCAGAGCGAGAAGGCCTTCGAGACTGCGCTGGAGAAGGCCGGACTACTTTGAACGCATCTTCTTCCGGCAAATGATTTCAGTCTGTTATATTCGCACTCTCCAAATGTCCGTTCCTATAAATACTTCAACACCCTCTGTGATGGTATTTTTTCTGGTTAATCCAGCGAGTGTGCAACTATCTTTCAGAGTTGTGACAGGCAGGCACAAGTACCTTGAATTTTGTTTCGGAGTTCTGTTCTATCTTCAGCTGGGTTATAAAAGATCATTTTCATTGTATACTGTTTGATGATATTGACTTCCTTTTATAAAAGAGCTCACTAGATTTGTGTGTGAAATAAGCTGACCATTTCATTAGCTCAGAATAAGCATATTTTAAATAGGTATTTCTTACTGATATATATTATTTCATGATTTGTTATGAATTAATAAAATAAAAATATTAATATATATATTTTTGGATGTGCAATTATTTAATATGTATTAGAAGAGTTAATTTAAAATTAAAAGTGAATAAATAATTTTAATTAAATTACAAGTGAAAGATGACAGAGTAAGAGTAAAGGGGCACGTTGTTGTTTAACAATTTTCTCATTTTCATTTTTTTTATACTTTATAACTTTTAAAATTCTCCAGTGAGTGTTCATTTTGGGAACTGCAGTAAATGCTCTGAATAAAAGTGAATTTTAAATTCTAGTTATTTAAGATTTAATTGAATAGATTAAGAAATATTAATACCACCGGTCGAGCAAATTTAATAATTAGATGGTTAATAATTTTTTTTTAAAATTTTACGCAAAACGTAAAATTGATAAATTGGTGAGTACAAATTTTTTTATTGATTATTATAATGAAGTTATTATTATTTGATGTTTTGGTATAGTTGTTAATATTAAATACGCATTGAAAATTGTTAAATGATAAATAAATGTGGACAAATAGATTTGATTAATTGAGAAATAAAAGAAACAAAGAGTAAATTGTTGTCGTCAAGATTCGAATCAGTGTTTTACCGTCTCAAAAGTCATCAATCAACTACTTGACTATCACCTTAGTGACGGACACATACAATTTTATTGTAAAGAACACTTCCTAAAATATTTATTGAAATTACATATTTTAATTATATCCATAAGATTTAGATTGATGTATTTCATATCCATACGTGAAAATGAAAATAAAGAAATTTTAAATTAAAATTTGAACCAAAATTTTATTTATCATTCACCATGCAATCTTTGAATATATTTTACAATAAAAAGCCAATACTTCATTACTTCCCATTGTCTGAAAACATAATTAATTAAGTACTATAATTACTCATTGCTGAAATCTGCAATTAAAAGTAACTTATTAAATTTATCTCAAAATATACAAATTTTCTTCCATTTATCAATACAAATATCTTGCTTCATCAGCTCTCATCGTCTTTGCTTGAGAACTTTGCATCCTAAAATCAAATGGATTTTCATTTCAATTCAACTCATTTGCTGCTCAATTCCTGCTGCTTTTCTCTTTCGGTAATCGTATCTCGCTCTGATTATTTTTTTTCTTTAAAATTTATGAGAATTTATCTTTTTTCCTATTTCCAGGTGATTATATTTTTTTTGTACCTCAAATTCACAAAAATCCCTCTTATCGTTATTTATTTGATTTTTAAAACATTTACTTTAATTACAGGTTTAGATGCGTCATCCGCACAATCTCTACCGGGCGACACCTGCATTTACACTGCACTGGCGCCGTGCTACATCGAAAACTGTACGGAATTTTGCGACCGATCCTTCCCTGGAAAAAATCTCAGACCAAATTGTTCAATACGTTACTTTTGTTGTTGCGTCGTCGTATAATAATAAATATACACAAAATGTCATCAAATAATAGATAAGCGATTTGTATAATGACACTTGTTGTTGTATAAGATTTTCGTATGGTGTATTTTTTTAATTAATATTTCTAAATCTAAATTTAAAGTTTCTAAATAAAAAAGTGTTAAAATAACTTTTGGGTTCGGATTACAGTCTTACAGACAATGCAAAATTTATACTCTTTTTTGTTCGTTTAAAATTAGATTGAGTGGCTTACGAAGATATTAATACTAATTGTTCTTGTTGAATATATTTAATATGCATGTATTTAATTTATTTTTTAAATTTTGTATAAAATGTAAAATGTGATGTATTATTATTACTGTAGAATGATTTCTTTATGAATTATAATGATAAAGTAGTTAATTTTTTCATTAAGATTTGTGCCAATTGTTGTGGGACATAACTCATATACCATATAAAAGAGCTTATAACGGAAGGAATGTGGGTGACGCGCGAGTAGGGGTGTTCACTACGGTTAAAACCGTTAACCGAACTCGGTTAACCGAAAATTTTAACCGCGGTTAATCGAATTCGGTTAACCGAGAAATTCGGTTCGGTTAACGGTTAAGGTTACTTGTATTTTCGGTTAACCGATTAACTGAATAAAAATAAAAGTATTAATATTAAATATAAAAAATTATAAAAATAATATTAATATTAAATATCAAAATGAAATATCAAAATTATAAAATCATTAATATTAATAAAAATTAAATATAAAAAATATTGAATATAATATTAATATTAATTTAACCAAATTAATTGAATTTCGGTTATTCGGTTAAATTAACCGAAAATTCGGTTCGGTTAATGGTTAATACTTTTGACGGTCGGTTAACCGATTCGGTTAACCGAATAAAGAATTTGGTCGGTTAATAACCGAATGTTCACCCCTACGCGCGACGGTCTAAGGGTGTGGAGCGGAGCTCCCACGGATGGAGTGCGGGGTGAAACTCGCGGTACGGTATAGGAATAATTTAGTATATTTTTGCCTGAAATTATTAGTGTGTATATATATATATATATATAAAAGGTAATCCACGACACTCTCAATAATATACCACCACTGCTCTCGGACGACGTACACATACCATCAAACATCGTTAAAGTTTTTGTGTTATTTACTGTTTTCTATTACAAATTATTAGAATTAACAACGACTGATAAATAAAAAGTAAATAAATAATAATTAATTTAGCGACTAATAAAGGAAGATAGTTCGAGTACCAATTTTTAAAGAAAAATAAGGTGAAACTTCATGCATGCATTTATCCAAGTTGAAATGTTTAATTTTTATTTTATCTTAATTTAAGAGTTTACTTTTGGAAAGTCGCACATTACATATAATACATAAATCCAAAATCAGATGACTTAATTGAAATAAGTTATTACAGAATTACGTAATAATTAAGTTGAGCATGGTTTTGAAAGAGACTTTGAATCGTCACATTAGATGACTTAATAAACACAGGCATGACACATTTGAATGCAAGGTTCTTTGTTTCAAACTATATGATATATTATATTTTCATTGACTTCTACATTAATCTAAAAAATAATAATTAGAAAATGATATTTTTTTATATTTATTGTAATAGTGTTGTAGGTTTTATTAGAAATAATTTCCTCTTAACTATATAAAAATCAAGCTATGTATGATAGATACACATAAGATTGACTTGATATTTCAAGCATTTTCTTCATGAATCCTATACAAGAACTGATTTTATAATGTTTTCAATTATAAGATGAAATATTCTTGTATTGTTCTTAGATTTTTCAATTCTACAAATCTACGTTAAAATAAACATAGCACATCTTTCATATCATGTTTGTCTGGTGATAAAGAAGGTGAAGGGTGGTTCGTGACAAACTCTCTGCGATTAGAGAGATTGAATTTTCTGATGATCGAGTGTGTATGCATATAATAAATATAACATTATATATAATTTCGAAAAAAAATCATAAATTTTCACATTGTCGAAATGTGACGAAAGTTATTATCCAAAATTCATGCATTGAATTGAAATATTCATTCTCTCAATTTGAGGCACTAGTCCAAAACCCCTATAATTCCACACCACAAAAACTAGATAAATACACCCAAAGTGCCAAAACAATGAATTAAGGCACATTTTGTATCTTTGCATGAATGTTGGAATGAGTCTTCATGTCAACCAAGGCATGTAGGACCTCAAAAGAGTTTAGAGTTGAAACAATTTTGAATATGAAGCAGGCATTTCTTTCAACTCTCGTTTGTCTACTTTGACATCTTGTGCTAGCTACTCTGAACACAGCTAGGTCAATGGTTTTAACTATACCACCACTAGGTCAGTCATCTTGTTTTTGACAAACCAACAGCTGGTTTTACTTTAATTTGGGGATTATTGATAAGTAGAGGGTTTTTTTTTATTAATCGGGCGTTTTGATTTTTGGCAACAAAATAATGATTTATAGTAATGAAAAAAATAGTAATTTAGTGACAAAAATACATTGTGCTTTTTTTCAATCCCTCTTACTAACCTTCTCTCCGTATAACCAAATTAATTAAACCTTGCTAATGATGCAAAGTACTATATGTTCTTATTTGATTAGAACATGAGAATATATGTTCACTATGATAATAGAACCGTAGCTTTTTAGGGTTCTTTTATTCGGTTCATCCACCCTAAGCTTGTCTGAAGTTACTAAACAATTTTAACATAGATTTTAGTGTTTTTTTAAGTGACAAGATGCTCAACAAAATGTTATTCGAGACTCAAAAATATATTCTTGGACGACCTGAATGCAGTGTTCTATAAGGCGCTAAGCGGTTCTAGACGGTTGGCTTGGGGTCTAGTGACTAATCGGCTAGGCGGGGATTAGGCGAAAGGATTAATCGGATGATTAGGCGGAGTTATATATATTAATAATATATTTAATAATTAATTATAAAATTATACCTATAAAATTTAATTTTATTTTAAAAATAAAATATATAAAATAATTAGGCGCTAGGCGCTAGACGGAGCGTTTTTAAAACGCTCAGAGACTAATCAGGCGATTAGGCGGCCGCCTTTTAGAACAGAGCCTGAATGATGAAAGAAAACCACTCTCTGGAAAAATCGGATTGAAGGTTTTTGCATCGAAAATCTTCACCTCAACCACTTTTAGCTAGAATAAAATTTCCTTTATTTATCAATTTCAAAACAGAAAATATATAAACCATTCTTTTTTTTTCTTGAGGTCTTTTTCTCTCATGCATGTCCTTGATCGAGTCATCACCCTCCATCCAAAATGGAAATCTGAAAAATATGAACAAGTCAAACCCTCTTCACAATCAAAATTCAAATAAACCAATATTTTAAAGGCTATGAAATATAATATCTCACAATGCTCCTTTCCCACTCTCCATACCTTATTTAAGAACCAAAAACACCTCTTGAAGTCCTCACCACACCTTTTTCGCAATTTTCTACCTGAGTTTTGCTCTCCTATCCTTCCATGCTCTACTTAATGGTAAGGAGACGAAGTTTTGTGTATGAAAGGCAAAGCTCTACTTAAATTTATTTCAAGTAGCTGTTTAGGTTTTTCGTATATATCAAGATCGGGATGCAGAGATTGTCAAAAAATATAATCATCCTCGTTATCATTAGACAACACTCTTGATTCAGTTCAGCACACCGGAACCCTAGTAGTTAAAGTCGCTCAAATGTGTGTTTCTCTCACTTGTAGGTACATGTAGAAATCGGAGAATGTCACCAGCTATGACAAGAAGCATTGAAGATCATGAAGTGCACAACTCCGAGGATGATCATAGCCAATGCCTAAAAGGCGTGAAGCTCTTACATGATGCCGGAGTCACACACATACCTAGAAAATACATCCTCCCATTCCCCGACAGACCCGATAATGCACCCACCGCCTTATCCAAGAGAGGAGCGTCAACTAATCTAATCAACCTACCGATCATCGACTTGGCAGAACTCCAAGGCCCCAACCGCTCCACGGCGATAACCTCCCTCTCTAACGCCTGCGAGTCCTTCGGGTTCTTCCAAGTGGTGAACCACGGAATCCCAGAGCATGTCATAGCTGACATGATGGATGTAGGGGGGAGGTTCTTCGACCTCCCCTACGAGGCCAGGCGTAGGTATTTGTCGTCGGATATGAGGGCTCCGGTGAGATGTGGGACGAGCTTCAACCAGAACAAAGACGGCGTGTTTTGCTGGAGGGACTTCTTGAAGATGGTGTGTGATCATTCCTCCCCTGACGCGCTTGCTCAATGGCCTGACTCTCCGGCCGAGTTAAGGTATTTTTTCTAATAGATTCACATTAATTCTCAGCTCTTCTACAGATTCTACACCTGTTTTTGAGTTCTTCCATGTGTCAATTTTATATCATTCTTAGCTCCATGTTTGACTAAGTGTGTGATTATTGGCCACTAAGTTACATATTAGTTTATTGGCTAAGCTCTCTAAATGCATCAAATCTTAGTTGGCTAATAATAATGCACCAATTGATAACTATATATTTGTGTGCTTGAAACACCACCATGCATATGGCAATGTAGGGTAGGAGTAAATTTAAAATTGCTTATATTCTTGATAGATATTATTGTATTTCCCCCAACCCAAAAAAATGTATTTTCTTGCATATTTAATAGAAATATTGTCTAAAGACGGTACGAAGGAAAACTGTAAAAAAACATCTCATTATTTTCTCATCGATTTTGATCATCCAACTATCCAAGTATCCAACGAAAATAATGTCTAGGAAATTCTTGGGTGACAGTTTTCACTCGAAAGTTTGAGAAACTAGATAGAAATGTTTAGGAAAATGTCAGAAAAGTCGACATCTGATGTCTGATTTATTGATAGAAAAAGTAGTGATTCTTGACAATTCTCTAAATCAGAATTTGATTCTCTCTAAGGGTGTGTTTGGTTTAGAAAAAATTTGGTGGAAATAAAAATTTGAAGGAAAGTTAGAAGGATTCCTTTGTTTGGTTTAGGAAAAAATTGTGGGAAAGAAAATTGCATGAAAAATTAGAAGGAAAGTTCAAGTAAAATAAAATGAGTTTTAAATTTTTCATTTGAACCAAACAAAGAAAAATAAAATGGAATCCATTATGAATTTCATTTTTTCCTTTCTATCAAATTTCCCCTAAACCAAACACACCCTAAATATACGGTAAAAAGCTCCATGCAAAAAAGAAATTATTTCTAGTGCCATTTCTTTTGTTTTTACCTTTGGATTTATGACATGATAATGAGTGATGCCCCTCAAGAACAGCATATATATGCTATAAAATAAACTTATTCTTTTTTGTCTTGAGAAAATTCTGTGTTCATCTTTTAAAGTAAAAGTACTGAACTCTGGCTGCATATATTTACTTATAAACCCTAATTAAGAAAAAAGGTTTAGACTAAAAATCATGACGTTAAATGATTGTTGAATATGTACACTGTTTTAGTAGTCTCGTGACAGGAAAAATACAAATGAGAAATAAGAAAATATATTTCAGAAATATGTGAAAGAGACACATTCTGGCACATTTCATGAACCTGGAAATAGGTCACGCATATTTAAATAGAGATCATCAGACATCATACAAATTGTTTAAGGATTGATGATATATTGTGGGTTCTTTTTATAAAAGTTAATCAGATATTGTCAACAGCTAGCTAATGATGCCTATGATGTGTAGATTAAGCACTTGCTGTTAGTTTAATTGGCTCTATTTTGGCTTATGATAGCAATTGATACGCAGAGGGATTTGATATTAACATCGCAATTTCTTCGCTAATGTTACAAATGTCGTTGTCTAAAAGCTATGGTTTCGTAGCTAAAGTTATCAGTTTCATTGCTGAAATATTGATTTTGTGACAGGAACTGCGCATATTCCTACTCCAAGGAAGCTAAGAACTTGTTCGTCAAGCTAATGGATGCCATTCTAGAAAGCCTGGGGCTCAGAGATTCGAGCATCGACGCTGACGAAATGTTGGAAGGGTTCGAAAATGGTAGCCAGTTGATGGTTGTGAATTGCTATCCGCCGTGTCCGCAGCCGGAGCTGACCTTGGGCATGCCTCCCCATTCGGACTACGGATTCCTCACGCTTTTGCTACAAGACGAGGTTCGAGGGCTGCAGATTCAGCATCGCGGGAATTGGGTCACCGTTGACCCGATCCCCAACGCTTTCGTCGTCAATGTTGGTGATCATCTAGAGGTAAAAAAAAATGCATACAAATTCTCACACCATTTAAATTAAGATTTATTTTACAAAGTACTTTTTGTATATTTTAATATATTTTCTACTCTAATATTCATTTTAATTTATAATTTATTCTATTAAAAAAAAATACAGTTGTGAATTCCGATTTTTCTCAAAAAACTGCGGTTTGAAATCGATAATTTTATACAAAAATAAAATAATTAGGGTTTGAAACGGCGGTTTTCTTAAAGAAACATGTAGTTTTTGTGTATTCTAAACGGTGTTTTTGTAGAAAGCAAAATCACATTTTGAAAGCTGTGGATTTCTTAAGAAAATTTGCGGTTTACAACTACGGTTTTCTTCAAACATGATATATTTGAAAATAAAAAGAATTGTAGGGTAGAACGGATAATAAAACTTGTAAAAATGATAGTTTAATTTTTTTTAAAATCTTAAATTAAAGGTTTGACGTATCATGTCAGAGTATATAAAATATATATCTCATAACGGTTAAAATGATGTCGTTCAAGATAAATTTTAAGAGTTTTAAAATTTTTATTGTTTTAAGAATCTTTAAGATTTATGGGTATCAGAATTTCATATATTATAGTCTTTTTTAATACGTAATAAAATCTCTAAAATATGATATTGTTTCATAACCTTAAAACCCAAAAATATTCTAAAAAACAAAATTCAAATCCCAAAAATCTTGAAAACCCTAAAATATTAAAAATTCACAACCCTGGAACCTAAAAAACTCCTACACATAATTTAAAATGGCGTCATGTTGTTGACTGTTTAAATATATAACTTATATACGCTATTAGAGTATATCTGTTTTTCCATTAAATTAAACCTTAGAGAGATTTTCTAAAAAACTTTTTAAACTTATCAAAATCATTTTTCTAATTTGTTATGCAGATATTTAGCAACGGATTGTACAAGAGTGTGCTGCATCGAGTTCTTGCGAACTCGAAGAGGCTGCGGAGCTCGATAGCTTCACTGCATTCACTTCCACTCGACAGGACGATTAGCCCTTGCGAAACCCTAGTGAATCGGTATGGAGAGAAAATATACAAGGACACGAGTTTCGCCGATTTTCTTGAGTATGCATCGACTAGGGAACCCAAGGGGAAGGATTTCTTAGAGTCCAGGAAATTGTGACATCATGAATTAATCCAGATAAAAGTTTTCAGCTCAAGTATAGAATATTTTTTAAAACTAAACATGCTGCCTCTAACAAGCAGCATTACTATTCAGTCTTGCAATTTAAAGAAAAGTTTCAATTTTGGGCTATTATATATTTAATCGATTTACGATTTCATCCTAAAAACTTTATAAATACTTACCAATTATCCTTAAATTCATGTAGTGATGTATATAATAATCACATGATGTGCAATTAATAATTTATGTTGGTATGTTAAATATAAGGATTCTCTTATTCATTCCTATCAAGCCAGTTTATAATGACAGAATACATGAGTGTGTGGTTTATCCTAAAATAATGGTGGTATTATTTAAAACAAGTAGTTAATATTTAATTAATATATTTACATGTACACATGTCAATTGCTGATTGATTATGAGGTTAACAACTTTCCTGGCAGCAAATCACTTAGCTGCTTGGGATTAAATTCCTAAATATAAAAGGTTATAATTATTTAAAAGTTTTTAAGGTGAAATCATAAATTGATTAGTTACGCAATAGTCCAGAACTGAAATTTTCTTGGAATTGTAAAATTTGATAATAATACTCGGTAAATTTAAAAATGTGATTGTACATATATCCCCTTATTGAAATTTTTCTCTATTATTTAACTATTTGAAATGATGCAATCTAGCATAAATAATCATAATTTAGAGCCACATAATACAACTTTTCATGTGTTAGTTCAATAATTTGACCTTAATTATTATTCATTACTGAGAAGAACAAGAAAGCTAAAGAGAGACTCAACAATGAAATAATGAATGTGATTAAGAAGGCTAACTTCCACCAAGGTATATCATTAAAGTTCATCATATATATTGTCTTTTATTCAAAGAGTCACATATTACGATTTATATTTGCATTATTGAACTATAATTTATAAATTTAAATTTTTGAGTCACGATATAGAAACTATCCAATTGAAGTAAGTCCATAATTCAACAGATACTTACATTAATAATCCGAAACCATACACCTTTCTAGCATTTTCGAACATGGAAATTTTGAATGTCTCGAATCAAGTGCTCCAAGTTCCTACTAGCTAGAAGATCCACCACTTTCCAGACCTCTTATCGCCATTTCCCCCACTTCTCTCGCCCTCCTCCGCCGGTCACCGTCCTCTCCACTACCGCCTTCTCAATCATATCCCTCCTCACTGCCACGCCGGCCCTCTCCTCATCTCCCCATCTGACCGGAGTCCTGACCCCAACCCGGACCCCTACGCCCAACACGTCCACAGTGAGTGCCTCGTTGAGCAATTGCTTGGCAAATAAGGGCCATGTGGCAAGAGGGACCCCGAAACTGAGCGCTTCGAGGGCCGAGTTCCAGCCACAGTGGGTAAGGAAGGCTTTGATGGAAGGCTGGGAGAGGATGAGGATCTGGGGCGCCCAACCTTTGATCAAGAGCGCCAGCTCCCTCACCCTCTCCTCAAGATCGTCTTTAATGAGAAGACGTTGAAATTCTAAAAAATTGTAATCCTTGGATTTTCTGATGACCCAGATAAAAGGGTGGCCGGAGGCCTCCAGGGCCCGGCCCAGCTCATAAAGCTGCGCCAGGATGAGCCTGCTCTGGCTCCCAAGGAAGGTGTATAGGACGGAGCAAGGCTTCATTGATTCAAGCCATTGTAAAATGGTGCCTTCATCGATTGATGAATTGTTTCCTCGCTCGAACTTGTCCAGTTTCGCTTCGTTGCGGAGCGAAACCTGCCATATGCACCAGATCGGTCAGTACGTTACGGCTCGGTCATACGCCTCAGCGCAGCCGTGCTCGAGCTCGATGAAGCTGTTGACCACCACGCCGTCCGCTGAGTCCTCCGCCTCCGCTGGACAGGCGTAGACGGGACTCGGAACACCTCGTGGTCCGACTCTGGGGCCAAGTGCGCGCCGTGGAGCTGGATGTTGTGGGAGGCCAGCAGAGAAGCAGCACATGCCGTGAAACACAAGTCTCGGAATGCCAAGCTTTTCGCAGTCTGAGCCGTCCAGTACATGCACCGGTCTGAAATGACGCAGCTCGTGGCGCTCCAGATAGGCTTCTAGCGGCTGCTGCAGCATGCCGAAGGCTCGGTAGAATCTGGCGATCATGCCAGGACACGGGACGGTGTCGAAGCTCTCGCATCCGTCCGGCTTTCCCACTTACCGGCACGGGAAAGGGATCCGGAGCAGCGTGATGGAAAGCCCCGAGTCATTTACTCGGTCGACGGTGGAGGAGATCCTGGTGGCGTTGCAGGGGGTGGTGGCTAAGGTGACCAAGGCCCCACGGGCGGCTAGCATCTTGGCCATGTCGACCATGGGGATCAGGTGGCCCTGAGCCATCGGTGGCACTAGAACGAAGTGAAGCCTGTCACTCATTTAACCTGTGGAGTCATCAATCTCCCACATCGCACAAAGTTTGTAGCAAAACTGGGAGGCACAGGAATCCAAAGAGAGGCGTGATTTGACCTAGAAAATTAGCATACTCATACCGTCTCCAAGGGGCTTGCCGTCTTCACCACTTCAATAAATAAATAAGTAATATTAAATCTATTAAAAATTCTGAAAATAAATCATAACTTATATTTTAATTTTTTAACTATTAACTTTTTAAAATTTTAGTTCTATGAAAATGTAGAGATTTTTAAATTTCTAAAATTTTATAAAAATCATTTTTACAAACTTATTTTTATGTTTTATATTAGATTTAAATTTTTACTATTTGAGCCCACTTTAGACCTAAATGGACCGATTCAGACCAAATGCAGACCCAAAAAAAACACAACTCGAATTGTGAACTCCTAATGGATCCCAAGACACCATTAAGTATTCGTATAGCTGAAATTCAAAAATTTGGATCTGATTGGGTCTGGGTGTCTAACTGGTCCGATTGACGCAGCCAATAACCAAATAACAAATAACCATTAACAGAAGGGGCAGTGTAGCAGAACACTCTTTACGGCCACAAACTCAAAACCATGGTGCAAACTGATTTAAGCTCAAGGGGATTACATGGGACTATCGATTCCATGTGAAACACTTATCTTCTACGTTGGTAATCTAATTGCTGCGAATGGCAGGGGAAGGCGGAACTGACTGTGCTCCGCTGTCAGGAGGAGCCATGTTAAGCTGGATCGTGCTTATCACATTCGAAACATTAGCCTGCGGGAGAGAACAATAAGTGTTAATGGAAAAAACAGGATTGGACCAACATATGCACGTCTTTGTTAATTGGTTTTGATCACAGAACCATTAGAAGTCATGTATACTGTCTTATATTAATATGAACAGAAGATGAAGCATAGTAAACTACATTCAAATCCACATTTCATAATCCTCAAAGATTACCACAACCAATAACATATGAGGAAGATGATTACCCTCCATGTAGCTAACTTTGTTCGAAGGTGTTCCCATTGAGACGAGCCAAAAATGCGATCTGTAGAGCGACTGCGTAACACGGAAAATATACAAAAAGGAATGAAAATTTCAACAAACTCAACAAAATAATATTAACCATGAATATAATTGGCAATCAATGAGTTTAAGCAAAAACTAATGATGGGCGATCCCGCACCTGACAATAACAACTTCATTCATCTGGTCCAGTTTGCAGTTGAGTAATTTAGCTGACATGGCCTTCACAACCCAAAATTCAACCTCATCGAAATCTATCTGCACGAAGATGAGCAGTACCTCAGTGACAAATGCACAACTACGTCGTAAATTGAATTTACCTTTTGATGAGCTAAGCACATGCCTGTAGTGCGTCCTTGATGGCAGTATATGGGATTTTTGAAACATCAGAGCCGAGATCAACCAACGACATCAGCCTCATTTTTGTTATACAGTCTTCAGGGTTGATGCCTACACATGTTTCAAAATTGTGCTCCACTTAGGCTCAAAAATCCCAACTAACAAGCTGTCAACATGCATGAAACTAATAACGCAAGGCAGATAGTCTGACCATGGGTTTCCAGTAAAGCAGAATTAGCAGCCTGGAACTCTGTATAACCATCGAGTCTTTGAGTAAGAAATATCTTCAGGAGTTGATATACAGCTGTGTATTCACCATCAGCTTCCAATTGTTTTACAGCAGGCAAATCAAGCAGATCACACTGCAGATGACAAGCCAAATGAATGAGAACCTGATCAGTCTCTGACATTCGGCAACTTACACAGCATTCCGAATTGAATGGTAACTTGCACACAGACTCGCATGCAGATAGAATCATGTGTAAACAGAGGCACAAGAAACCAATAATTCCAAATAATACAGAATACATACTAGGGATTATTTTTGGTCTCAATATAACAATCCTTTATTGTTTTTTGAATGGTCATTAAGATAAATGATCAGCACTAACACGTAGCTCAACCCACCTAAAAGAAAATTGTAGTAGTTTAAATACATTTCCGAGTTCAAAGTTTCAAACCTGGAAGATGTCTGAGACCTTAACAAATTCAACAATTGCTTTTACCGCTTCACCCTTGGCTTCACTCAAAGCAGCTACGTCTTCGACGGAAAAGGTAGCCAGATATTTGTTGAGAAACTTGAAAGAATCCTTAGGTGAGCTGCATTACAAATAAGACATCAGAATCAAATAACAATAATAATTAGTAACTTATAATCGGCAAAATTAATTTACAGCTAAACAATGCTTGCCTTCTGCTTTCTCTCAAGATATTTGCAATTGTAAGGAAAAGTTCCCTCTGGTCAGAAACTCCAATATTCCATTCTTTCAAGAAGCTGTCGATTTTCTTAAAGGACGGTACAATATGTTCATAAACTTTTGCATTCAATGCCAAAGTGAGGGCCTTCATGTAAACGCTGAACCGACCGAAAGGGTCCTCCAGGAGATTGTAGAGAGTGAAAAGGCTGCAGCAAAGCTAGAATTATCAATAAGGAGATAAAAGATCACATTATGCTGACACTACAAGCTGAAA
>NQLW01000095.1:1529340-1541958 GCA_002312845.1 Kalanchoe fedtschenkoi
CTGAAAAAAAAATCAGCATTACACACTAAGAAGCCGCTAAACTTGAGTACCAGTTTTTACAAGAATACTGCAGATCTTCAGAAAAACTTTATGTCAATAGTAGAACTCAATGTGTTTCAAAATTGAGGTCCTCCCACGATATGCATCCGCAAAAACTGATAAAATCCTATGAAAAACATATCTGACCTCCTAAACATCTGCTACGACTAAACACATATCACACCGGCCAACATTTAAATGCATCAACGCACATCAATAACAAAACAGTCAAACCCATAAAAATCAACAATTACATGAAAACATACCTTTCTCAGACACCTTTGGGAAAATCAAATCAGCGGAAGCTAGCATCAGGGACGCCAAGTCCAACCATCTCCCCATCACCATACACTCCTCTGCTTCAGCGCAAAGCTTTGCAACCTCAGGCTCAGCAATCTGACAGCGACAGCAAATCCAAATTAAACACAAAATAAATAAAAAATCACATATTTAGATTACCTCCTATCGCATGTTCTCATATGCAATCACCTATCTCACATCCTAAATTCCAAAATCAAATTTTCATCCAAAACCTCAATCTGCGCAAATGAACTGCTGCAAAGCAAATAAGCACAAAAAAAGGTCAGTAAAACGAGGTACCTCGGGACCGGCATCAGCCCAGGAAAGTTCCGATGTGAATCTGACGACGGAGAGGGCCGGATCTTCCTCGGAGGTCGGCAGGACGGTCGTCATCGCAGCTAAGATTCAGTTCAATGAGAAGCCAAAAACCCTAATGCGGCTGATACAAACCTGAACAAGAGAAGACGACGAGGGGTAAAATCGTCACAAATGATCAAATATAAATTCCAAACTCCTCCTAATTGTTTCATGTATTAAAATATGACACCTTATGTTATGATAGTTTACAATGAAATTGATAATGGAAAAAGATATTAATTTCGGGAACATATATACTCCCTCTGTCCTTATATACATTTTATTTAATATTAAATTGAATAGATTAAATTAATATTTAATACTTGAACAAATTTAATAGGTAAGAATTTAATTAATATTTTTAAAATTTTGTGTAAAAATTAGAATTGATGGATTATGATTGGTGTAAAATTATTTTTTATTAATTATAATAATAAAATCATTAATGTTTGATTTTAAGATAGTTGTTGATATTAAATACTCATTAAAAAGTGTTAAGTGACAAATAAAAATGCACAAAAAAAATTCGGTTAAATGACATATAAAAAAAAGATGGAGTATATATATATATGGCAACGAAATCAGCATTGATAATTCGATATACGCTAAATCAATGATCATTAAACTATTAATCAACAAACTAATCCTATTTATTTGCTAAAATGGGTGCATGGGGTTCGAACTCAGACTTGAGAGATTAAAGGCGCATATCTTTCAATTGAACTACCAAATCATATGTATCTATTACGTAACAGTTTGATATAATTTATAAATAAATTTCTTATTTCTAATTAGACCGATGATAGAACCGGTTAAACCGGAAACCGGATGTTTGACCGGTTCGATCACCGGTCCGATTTTTATAATTATGATTAGTATACTCAATTACAAATTAATCATACCTGTGTTTATGAATTCAGATTCACAATTTGACCCCGTAGGTTTGAAATGTAAGTAATTGAGACCGAAATTGTTTTTGAAATTCGATTAAGGTCCGGCGGAGAGCGCGCACCGCGCAGAGCTGCACGGATCGCAAAAATGAGCGTGGGGCTCAGACCAGCGGCGAAAGCGATCGAATCGATTCCATCGGCATTCAGAACGAAATGTGGGTGATGCGGGGTGGGTCTGGGCTTTATGAGCAGTAGCTGGTTCGGAAAGATGGGAGCTTGGTGAACCATTTCACCTTTCCGGTGGTGGTGAAAGCTTGTGCGGATTTCTGGTGTGCCAGTAGCTGGGAAAGGGTGCATGAAAGGGTTTTGAGGTTGAGTTTGATGCTGAATTTTTTGTAGGGAACTTGTTGATTTGTATGTATATGGTTTGCGGGAGGATTCGGGATGCAAGGAAGGTGTTTGATGAAATGTGTGGTGAAGTGGAATCCGATGCTGGATGGGTTGACGAAGAATGGGGAGGTGGGTTGGGCGATTGAGGTGTCTAGGAAGATGCCAGAGAGGGATGTTCTTTGTTGGAGTAGTGGAGGATATAGGGGTGGCGAAGAGGGTGTTTGATGAGATGCCGGCTAGGGAAGTGGTTTCTTGGAATTGCATGTTGGATGGTTCTGCCAAGGTGGGGAATGTGTTGTTGGCTCGAGAGCTATTTGATTATATGCAAAGAAGCAATGTGATTTCGTAGGATGTGATGCTGGCATTGTATGTGCGGATTAAGGATTTTAGGGATTGTTTGCTGTTGTTCGATGCTATGAATATGAAGGAGATGTTAGACTGGATGATGCCACACTTTTGAGTGTTTTGATTGCTTGTCAAGTTTGGTACGTTGCATCAAGGGAAATTGGTGCATGAGTTTATAAGAACAGACATTATTGTAGACAATGTTCTTCTTTCAACTGCTCTCCTGGCAATGTACTCGGAATGTGGGGCGATGGATGTTGAGAAAGATGTTCAATGCAATGGCGGAGAAATTGGTTATTTCATGGAATGCTATGATCATGGGAAAAATATAAGGAGAAACAGAAATTAAGTTACAGGTCTGATGCAAGATTCGCATGATGCTGCAAGGATGACTATTCGTCTGAACATTTTTGGTTGTCATCAAAGACAAAGAAAATACTTGCTGAGAGGCTGTCAGCCGGCTAGAATGAAATTCTATTCAGCTTTAACTGGACTCCCGTCATTAATCTAGCTTAGCGATGCGTACCAGTATGTTGTGCAGGGCTTGCGGACAGTGATCCGAACCTTTTATATGAAAGACTCTCTCAGGAGGACTGCTGTTCACCATGCTTTCTTGGACGCTGATTGGTATACAGTTGTCTTCTTGAGTTTCAATATAGAATCTCCGGACAGAGCCGTAGTTGGTATCAGTTAAAGAGAGCTTCTCCGCGACTGGAGCGAAGGGAACAGGCCTCATTTAAGCTGATGCCAGCGCAACATCCTGAATTCGGAAGTGAAGTTAGCAGACTGCTTAACTCAGCGGATGGTAATTACAACAGAAAGGCGTAGTACCGTTGCAGGACTTCTGTTCAGCATCACATTTTTCATTAAAAGTTTGTTGAAATCGATTGCAGTTGGCAGATTATTATTTCCATTGTCATACACAAGCGTGTCTGACTCTTGCATCAGATAGGCCTGGTTCAGAAATAGATCAAGCGCCGATTGTCCATCTGTCAGCATCACCGCCGCCATGAAAACAGCCTTGGAGATTTTAGAGGCGAAAAGTTCCATGGCACAGGATAAAACGATACAGCCCAAACCATGCCCAACCAGAATTACCTGTGCCAAAATGGGAACAGAAAAATCACTTGCATTTGTCTATGACCAGAAAACTTGTTACGCAGGGAGACCAGCGGAGACAGATAGTTACCTTATCGTCCTCAGGAAGGTTTTCAAAAAATTCAGTGACTGGTTGCATATGCTGGGTGATAGTAGTGATGGTGTTTGGATCATATGAATCAGCCCCGGAAACAGATAAGGTTGTGACACGAAACCCAGCTTCTTCCAGCAGCGCCCTTGTCTTGTACCAACACCAAGCTCCAAACCCACAGCCATCAACTATCACCAAATGCTTCCTTTTCAACTCATCAACTTTTGACTCCTGCTGACAGAAATGAAATAGGTTCGAATAAGAAAAATGATCTATTTATTACACATTTTTGCACTAAAAATTTGCATTTTTTTGTTTTTTATTTATTATATGATTGAGTCACAGATTAAAAATATGATTGTTTTCTCCAGCAAGCAGAAAAGAAAAAAAAAAGACCTGAACAAGCTGTTGAGGCTGGACAACAGGATCATTTGCACACGGAGGCCTTTCACTCGCGCTCCTCGGCAAAGGAACCTTTTTCATCTCTGGAGGCCTGGTCGACGCAGACATGTTCAGCCCAGTCCCCGCCCCATTCTGTTGCTGCTGCTGATACAAAACAGCTGCTGCCAGAATCTGCTCCTTGATTTCAGAGTCCAGTTGCTGGAACAGTTTCTGACGACTGTTCGTCGAGCCTGATCTCTTGTACCCTGTACAGGCCGGACAACCAAAAAGGTTCCCCATTTCAGTTGTGCCCAGACCAGTCAGTCAGAGAATGATGGCAATGCCGCTGCTCACCGGACCCAACTGAGGGATTCAGTCTGGACGAGGTGAGTAAATTTTTATACAGCCAGAAATATCAAAAACTGAATAATATCATACTGGGGAGATGTTCCCTTGGATATCAAAAAAATCAAAATGGTTTTAAATCCAAAAATTCTCTTTTTGTATAATCTCTTTTGTTGGTATTTCTGAATTTTTGATATATTAACAAGGGTATGATTCTTTTCCAATTTAAATTGTGTTAAATTGATTTGAAAATTTATCTATTTCTTAAATTCAAAAATGAAAATTGATACTTGTCAATTTAAATAAAAGAATATGATTTGTAAAAGAAAAAGGTTATTTCAATGGAAGATGAATGGATTTGGGCTTCATGAGTGGAAAAGGACAATAATACCCTTTTTGTTTGGGACCCGCAGGCGTATGTTCGTGGCTAAAATCGTCATTGAGCGATCGTGGGACATTGCCCAATTTGATCTCCCATCATCATCATCTTCTCGTCCGATGTCGTCTGCAACGACGGCGAGACGACTTCCGATTCGCACTCCGGGCTACTCCCAACGTCGTCTATTCTCCAGGTAATTCAAAGTCTGCAACTTTTACCGCCAGCATCGCTATTCTTTGTGAATCTACTTGTCGAATTGATCTTTTTAGCTATTCAAATCTGTCACTGAGACGCTGAATGATTGGAGGTTGATTCATTGCAGGCAGATTTTTTGTGGGTGTGTGGTTGTGGAGTAGTTGTAGCAGTGAGCTGAGAATTCGATTCTTGATTTTGTCGGTCTGTGGGTGTTTTTATTTATTTATGTATGTTTTTTGCAGTGCTTTGTTAGCTTAAACTGGTGTTGAAAGAAAGAAAAGTTTGGATTTTTAGTATGTTTTTTCTTTTAGTCTTCAGTGAGAGTGTGGCATGAATGTGTATCTTCAACTCTATGCAAAGATTTTGTGTTTTGAATTTTGACTTGTTTTGAGGACTGCCTGCTGTTGGAATTCTGTTTCTTCAGTTTTTGTGTAGTGTGCTGTTCGGTGATCAGTCGTTGAAGATTTCCATTTATGTGTTCTTCCATAGTTTTGATTCTGCTTGTATTTGATGTAATGTAAAAGAAGGTTACTAGTTTTCTACTTTTTTTTAATCACCCGAGTTTTTTTTTCTGCATTACAGCTCCTAGGTTTTCTTCGATAGGTGAACAGAGAATATATTGCATTTTTGGTAGATACCGTGAAATCTATAGGTCCACTTCTGTGCCTTTCTTTCTATAGGGAGCGACGTATTGTCGAATTTGAAACTGACTCTGTGGATGTTTACTGTTTGGTTGGTGAGGTGCTCAGAGTTTTTATGCTGTCTGCTCGTGGTGTAGATCGGTTTCCTTATGATGCGCTTATTTCCATTTTAATAGGGAGTCGAGTATTAAAAGCTATGATCTTGCAATGTTAGATCACATATAATTGGTGTTGGATTTGTTCTCTTCATGTCACGCTGATTCCGATATGGGTCTGATTACAGGCAGTGAGAGATAAAAAATGATAAGTGAGACAGCAACAGATTTGAAGAACGATGATTTAAGTAAGGCCACTAAAAGAAGACGTCAGTCCCAAGAAAATCTGGACATCTCTTCACTTGATAACGTTGGCCTGATTTCCGAAGCTGATATGCAAGATACAATTCCAGGTACAACATCATCCTCGCAGGTTACAATTGGTACCGGATCTGAAACTGCGGTACAAATCAAGAGAACAAGGATGGAAGATGGCACGGCGAACATGGATTTGGCCGTTACTGATGAAATCTCACACATGGCGTCTCCAACCAGAATCGGGCCATCTGTTGATGGTGATACTAGCTTGGATCCGGCTTCTCAAAGCTCTTTGGAATTATTCGAGGTTCCAGTAACGAAAACAGGAAGTGAAAGTGGCACACTGAATGAACCGGATGCAGCCCGGACAAGTTTATCTTCTCATGAGTTAAGCATGCAAAGTGAGCAGCAGCATCCTAAGCGTGATCAAGCTCCAGACGGCTCTATCCCTCCAAGTGAAGTCACTTTGAATGGAAATGTGCAAATCGAGGATGCCAAAGAGAAAAAATCATCCAATGAAAACACAGTTGAGGATGTGATCGTGTCGAATCAGGACAACCCTGCAGAATTGTCAAATTCTCTACCCAAACAGGTAGCTTCTAAACGGAAGAAATTGCTCGTTCTTGATATCAACGGGTTGCTTGCAGATATTGTTTCTCCGATACCGAGAGACTACAGGTCGGATGCAAACATAGCTAGGCGGGCGAGTGAGCAGACGTTTCCAAACCTCACATCTTTCTTTTCAACGCTGTTACTTGTCTGATATTCTTCTAACCTTCAAATTCTTACTTTTTTTTTTTCAGTTTTCAAGAGACCTTTCTGTAATGAGTTTTTGATGTTTTGCTTCGATACATTTGAAGTGGGAATTTGGTCGTCAAGAACCCAGTAAGCTTTAGTCTTGACATTCTGAAATCATTATTATCAGAAGCATCTTATTTAGATTGATAAAGTGGAACCCACAACTTAACAAAGGTTATTTCATTTATGCAGGAAAAACGTGGAAAGAGTAATTGATTTTCTGCTCGGAGATTTGAAGGATCAGTTGCTCTTCTGCTGGGTAAGCACCGACCGTTTTTCTACTTGCAACCCCAATTTACTGTATCCATAAAAGTTTCTGGGTTTTGTTGAGCAGGATGTTACCCAATGCACTCCTACAGGATTTAGTAGTCTTGAAAACAAGTACAAGACCCTTATGTTTAAGGAGATCCGCAAGCTATGGGAGCCACAAGATCATGGCCTTCCGTGGGAAGACGGTCATTTCAACGAGTCTAATACTTTGCTCGTGGATGACTCTCCGTACAAAGCTCTACTAAATCCAGTAAGCCTATCCATGCCAGCACTGTTTTTTTGTCAGAATTTTTATCAAATCTGGCTACAGTCCTGCTTTGCACATATTAAGAATAAATTTTTCTCATGCAGTCACACACCTCCATTTTCCCTCAGTCGTACAGTTACCAGAATCGTAGCGATACTTCTTTAGGTATGTTGCAGCAACACCCGAAAACAAATCAAAATGTAAAAAAATTATTATTAACATTTTAATAATACACTCACTATAAATACCTGAATTAATAATGCATCATACCAACGTAGAAAGATTACATCTCTATTAATATTTTAAGCTGGACTGATCAATTGTGAACTTTGATCAGTTGCAAATTAACTCAATGAATTTCAGGTGTAGGCGGTGACATCCGCAGTTATTTAGAGGAGCTAGCGGCCGCTGACCATGTACAACAGCATGTAGAGAAGCATCCTTTCGGGCAGGAAGCTATTTCCCAGTCAAGTCCATCATGGGATTTTTACCACAAAGCGATAATATCTCTTTTCATATTACAAGACCCAACAGCATAGTCTGCATTCTTATCCTATGTTGTATCAGTACAAGAATGCCTGAAGATCTGGGCATGCTGGCACTCTTGTAAAATTACGACTGGGCTAACCTTATGACTCACTGTAGCTGTAACATCTTTGCCTCAAATTTGCACCGTATCAAAACTATTATTCACATGTATCACTTTCTGAGGAATTCAGCACTATAGGAGGAATTTTATTTTTTTTTAATTCGAAAAGAAGAATCGAAATTCTTTGAAAAGAATCAGACATTGAACAGGCACATACCTCAAAAATGGTAAAATGAGAGAATTCACATTAGACATTCTGTGATATCAATTCCATTGAAAGGCGATGATCCCCTCAGCTCCTCGACTGTGAACTACCCATAACGAGCTTTAGTTCCTAACGAGTACATTCACTCTAACGCAACAAACCCAATTTACAGTCGAGCTAATTTCTCCGGGATTTCCATCGAGCCCTTCAGGTTACGCTCAGCCATCCATTTCATATCGGCCCTTTTGGTATCAGTTTCAATTATCGCGAACGGGGCTGTGCTGTCACTAACGCAATTCTCCTCATCATCAGCGTCTGCGCTTGTTATGTGGTATTTTTTGCTGACCCTAATATGGAACTTCACGGCTGCCCTCTGGTTCGTTAGAGTGGTTGACTTTTCGTTTCCCGAAGCATGTAAATGGTTCTCGAGCTGGTTGGTTGTGTGAGTGAATTTCTCCTTTTCCAAAACATGATTTTCCGAGTGGAGATGATTTTCTGAAATGACTTTCTTCGGAGAAGTATCATGCGCAGGCTTTCTAGGAAACACAATGGGTGTCACTTTTACCTCGTCGTAGTTTAAAGGAGCAGCGAGGAATGGATTGGTTCGGGCGTATGAATCCGAGGCGCCGGACGAAGGCCCTTCCAACCGATTATGAGACGCACACTGATGCAAACTCAAGACCGGAGGCTCTTCTTTCTGTTTCCCCAAATGCTCAACTTTATCCGTCTGCTCCACGTTATCACCACGCCCTCCTTTCCCAGACACTGAAATAAGCGTTGATGGATCCGGGAAAGCAGGCAGCCAACTAGGAATATGGCATCCTGGCGGCTCGACCTCAACTTGGGAAAAACTCGGCGCCAACTTCCGGTCCCTAACTATGGGAAACTGTGGGACATCATAAGCAAAAGGAATCTCCTCAGCTTCACTAACATACTGAATCAGTTCCTTAACCGTTCTGGAGCTCGCCAAACACCTACCAATCTCAGACGCGCCGGGAAAGCCATGAACCGCCCCGAAATCCTCCAAACTCTGCACAATGTCAAAAATGTTACACCCCGTCCTCCCCGCCAAATTGGCGTGAAACTCCGCACCTTTCCCTAAACTCTCCACATACCGCACAGCCACATTCGACAGCGTTTCGAGCGCAGACTGCTGAAAGGCCTGGTACCCTCCGCTCTCGCAGACCTGCGCAACTGCAATCCTCACCACCGCACGCCCAAACTCCTCACTGCCATATTTCACCCTCTTACAACTACTAATACCGTTCTGGTGAGCGAACTCTCTCCCACTCTCCCCGCCTCCATCGCTCATGTTCAGCCCCAGCTATCATTTCACCAGACAAGCCTTCATTTCACAGCAACCGAAACATCCTCAAAGCTCCGAACCCTCCACCAAAGCCGCCGCCTTTCAGAATCCCATTTCATCAAATCTCCCAAATCTCGAATCTTTCAACAACCCCACTTCCTCTCCACCCCTCCCTCCGCCCGAGATCCGATCCAACCCGACACCTTCCCTACCCAAACTCGACTCCAACAGAAACCCGTCCAACCCAGATAATAAAGATCGAAGCCGAAGCAGGGAAACAGCAACAAACTTACTCCAAACTCGCAGCTCGGTTCTAGGGTTTCGTTCCGAGGTGGTCGGGAGCAGCAAGACTGACGGATCGAAGGCGAGCGGGGAGACTGGCGGTAGTTTGAAAAATTGGGGATTTGGTGGGAATCGTTAAACCCTGGCTGAACCCTGCGAATTGATGACGACGATGGGGAAAAATCGAAATTTGAATTTCGCTGGGGATTTTTACGAGGATGAGTTTCGCTCGGCTTCGTCGCTCCCATTCGCTCGACGATTAATATAGACCAGACCACCCCTGTGATGGGGGTAAATTCGTCTTTTCGTTCTTAAAAATAAACGTCGTCGCTTTGACCGGATACAATACAAAAGGCGGTTTGTCTGCGTTTTCGATATTTTTCTTTTTTTGTTATTTTTACTGGGCCGCATTTCGCCCAAAATAAATACTGGGCCTGGGCTGATTGTGAGTCTGGCCCATCCATCTTATCGGGCTTTCTTCCGTCTCCAAACCTGTACATGCAAATTAACAACATGCCGGTGATATGCATCAGATTATTTAAGAATTTAAATAATTTGTGTAATGTAAATATTGATAATTTTTTTATTTAATTACAAATTAGAATAAATGTACAAGGTAATATAATCAAATTACATTTATATTTATCTAATCGTATAAGTGTCGAATTTGGTGAATTAATGATATAAATTCGCCCAAATTAGGGCAAGCAACATAATAAAATAATTTTAAAAATAAAAATAAAAAGAGACTCCGAAATATCTATGTTTTCTTGACTACGAAGAACTATTCGAACGGTCAAAAATGATACGATGAAAAAAAAATCGGATTAGTTTAAAATGCCGCATAGAATCAATTGTTTTGATCTTATTAAATTGATCTTATTGAATTATTAAGGATAATGGTTGATTGTATATAAAATGACGTCGTTTTATTTATGTGAATGAAACGATATCATTTAACTTGATGAGAGCGCATATGTCTATTCTTATAATAATATATTAGTCTAAAAATAATGCATCTGTAAATTTTACTATAGAAAAACAGTTCAAATTTTTTTCTTGCGACAATTCGAATAGTTCGTAAATGATAATATAATTCATTGACCTTTTTAATTTTTCCGAACTGAAACAAATACTAAAACTCAACGAGAATCAGATTCCACCAAAACACAGTAGTACCATAACTTGTTCTTCAATTGTATCATTGTCTTCAAAATCACTCCAACACGATTCTCTTTCCTCTTCACCTTCCTCCGAGTTCTGATATCCGAATCTTGCACAACATCGATACATATGACGATCTATACGCGATTTCCGCTTCCGATTTTCATACATACATACGGTGGGCGGCTCCGCTTTCGTGTCCCGGTTTCAGCCATCTCATTTTCAAAAGAGGGGACAATTACATCACTCATGCTATCGAACTGAGATAACATTTTGGATGTCAAGTAACTCTCACATATCTCACGCATGCCCATTTCTCACCAAACTTTTCCTAAATTAGGGTATGTCGACTTTCTTTTCCAAATTAGGTCTACCAGTGTCCCTTTGCTTTCTCTCTAGTGTCTCCCTCCACCATATACACTTCACTCTTTCTGCTAAACCTTATGCAAAACATCTATTTGTTTACCCTAAGGTATATCCACATGAAGCCCTTGGATCTTAATTTTAGTACGATTTCCAGGATTTAATTTGAAAGAAAACTAAATATACAATAACATTATGTGTGAATTATACGTCATAGTGGGGTTTAACGATGTCGTTTTACGTGTTTGTAAGAGTTTTAGGTTTTCGGGATTTTATATTTTTCGAGTGCATTAGGATTGTTAGGGTTTTAGGTTTCCAGGCGTTTGGTGTTTTTCGAAATTTCAGATTTTTAAATTTTTTGGATTTTTGGTTTTAGAGATTTGTGAGTTATAAAAATACCCTAAAAATAATTTGAAACACTACGAATCAAGTATTAATTTAAACCTGAAATCACTAAAACCCTAAAGCGCCAAAAACTATTTAAAACATTGTTTTCAACCATTCAAATACGTTACTTCATTATATATATATTGGATAAATCTTAAATATATTTAATTAAGGTTTTCAAAGACATTCCAATTATGAGCTTCTGATGAAGATTCATGAGTGACATAAAGACCCAACGTAAATGAGAATATATGTGCATATCACAATAAAGAGAGGGTAAACTACTAAAACATATTATGAACTATCATTCATTTTCAAATTAAGTATCGAGCTTTTTAATTTTTCAATTTCAGTACCGAATTTTTTAATTCTTCAATTTTAGTACCACAGACTTAATGAGAAAAATTATATAAAAAATAGATTTTGTGTCCGATATATTTATGCAAATTTTAAAATTCTAGCTAAAGAATTGAACTTTCAAATTAATTCTCATATTTCATGCTAATTGCTTATTTCTATTAAATATATAATCCTAAAATTAAAGAATTAAAAAGTTCATCACTGAAATTGAAGAATTACAAAATTTGATACTTAATTTGAAAATGAGTGGTAGTTCGGGGTATGTTTTTGTAGTTTACCTTAAAGATAAAAGGAAAAATATTAAAATGAGGTCTGAATTACTATTTTTTTTAAATTATGATTTATTTTTTGGTTTCTTTTTGACAATTTGAGTAATTCGTACCGTAATTAGGAAAATGGAGATCGTTTAGAGTTTTTTTTTTATTTTCCCCAAAAATAAATGCATACTCTCTTGAATTTTGTTTGAACTAAAATCAGGGACCATCTTAATCTTGGCGAATGACGTAAGGCGAGAATTTATATGACCAGTCGCCATCATATTTATATCAATAATATCATAAATAGTTAATTTTTACAATATAGATGTACATCAAATCCATAACATATCTAACCTTATCAGGATCAGAATATCACAGTTTATTTTTCTTTAACAAAATGACAAGATGAACATGAGAAAATTTCAAGATCAAAACATTATTGTAAAAAATGTATAAGTCACAAAATAGAGTCTTTCGAAAGGCTGCAGGTCGAGGTTTCAGAAATTGAAATTCAGGTTACGAAATAGTTTCGGATTTTGGTCATGAATGGTAACGGACAGACGACAGAAAGTTAGATGAAACTAAG
>NQLW01000095.1:1542533-1592521 GCA_002312845.1 Kalanchoe fedtschenkoi
CCAAAGTTGTGGAGACAGGCAGCACAAGTTTCCATCACCAAGCCCTCCTAAGCAATTTGCTCCATACAATCTTACTCCCCTCTGTAGGGTCCTTCCCATTCCTATGCACAGACCACCCTTGTACATCATCGTCCAATTCGAAAGCAAGGCAGATGTAAACAAATTACCCGAGCTGTCCTATTTGGAGGAAGATGACTACGACGACGACGGCCATCCGAAACAGTTCCCGTGACTGGGTGGTGATTATCGGCGTATGATTAGAAGATTAATTAGGGTTAGGGTTTGGGGTGAAAGAGCAAAAATGAAATGAGACACCCTCATGTGGTAGACATGTTGCTGAATGGTACTACATAGGCGTGCTGGAGTATCCCATGTGATGGATAGGGCTCTTCAATTATAATCACTGAAAGCTTTTTGTAGTTGTCGATAAAGCTTTAAGCATTGCTTTTCATTTCGTGTGTAGAATGGTCCCCCATGCATATGTATCAACACCTTCAACCTTCATTCATCTCCTCAAATCACTTAAACCACAATTTTAGAGTCCTATTTTCATCATTTTTGTTTTTATTTTCAGTTGAAATCAGCTTAGCTCAACTTCAAATATGTGACAAAATAGTAATAAATACTCGAAATACCAGTATGTTATAATTGAATCATGGATACTGTGTCAAGAATTCTTATCCTATACAACAAATCTATAGAGTCATCCAATAGAAAAAATATTATTTATCCAAAATAAGAGTTTTCAATTTTAAAAACCAACAGTACATATGACATATGACGAATGAGCGTTACAAACTAAAACGACATTGTTTAATAATAGTCGTAAATTATTTGATAGCCCTAAATCAGAATCTTACTGAAATAATTTTTACATCTTGATTTTCATATGTTTAATTAATTCAATTTTTTTTCTAGTGGTCAGAGATCGTACATCCTTTTTATCTTGATAGTGACGCTCTTACTCACTACGGATTATCTCACTCGCACTGCGTATGAAAGTGTAAATGTATACAAACCCGAAGGGATGAAATATGATAAGATTCACCTAGGGTTAACTTGGTTCGGGACAACACGTGGCGACGCAGCTGCCTTTGCTTTTGCTTTAATTCTCTTCATATCCTCCGAGAAATGGTCGGTTGAATTTCAAGCATCTTTCTTATGCTTTCATTTTCTCATCATCATCATTCAACAAGAGCTTTCTCGTCACTGTTCATATAACACTTAAGAGGAAGAAGGAGACTTCACAGCAGCAGCAGGCCCGGCAGCTTTGTGGTTTTTACTGTTCAACAGCTAGAAGAACACACCCTCTCTCTGATCTGCTGGTGTGTTTGATGGCGCTGTAGGATCTTTATTGTCATCTGAGTCTCAAAATCAGATAAATTCGCCGCCCGATTGGGACATATTCTTCGCCTTCTTTCCGTATGTAAGCCTCCTCTCACATCCCCTCATTAGCAATCTTTGAAACCTATAGCTCTCTAGACCTCCTAACCCTAGATTTCCACTTTCGCTCCTTAATGGTAAGATAATGCAAATTCATGACAGCATGTGAAGGCATGGTATTGATTGTTGTTTGAATCTGAGAAGGCACATCACTTGTTATATGGTTTTTTCATCTCGTTTGGATCTGCTGGGGTTTTCTGGCAATATGGTTGGAAGGACTAGATTTGACAAAGGGTTAAGTTCTTGTGTGGTTTTCGACCTTTTCGGTAAGAGTTGTAACTAATTCCTTGAGATTTTCATTTCTGCATGTTGAGCAGTTTCTTGCTTGGAGAACCATATGATGAGTAGCATAAGATGATTCCAAGAACAAGAGACGGGGAAGACTTCTCGGACAAACTGGACAACAATGACGCCAACGGTGGTCCATCCACCCACAAGGCCGACTCCACCAGCTCCACGGCTTGGCTGAGGTCAAAAGACCCGAGGATCGTGCGAGTTTCGCGTGCCTTCGGAGGCAAAGACAGGCACAGCAAGGTATGCACCATAAGAGGGTTGAGGGATAGGAGGGTGAGGCTATCGGTGCCCACAGCGATCCAACTCTACGATCTTCAAGACAGGCTGGGGCTAAACCAGCCTAGCAAGGTCGTAGATTGGCTCCTCAACGTGGCCAAGGACGACATCGACGAGCTACCTCCCTTACAGATCCCCCCGGGCTTCAACTTCATCGACCAAGCGCATCAGGCAATGCTCTCCTCTTCCTCATACGCCGCTAACCAGCAAGTCGTAGCCACGACGCCCCGGTCTGACCAGGATCAGCCAGGATCCAAGATAAATGCAAGTTGGGAGGATGCACCGGTCGATTTGCACAAGTCAAGCTTTTGGACTGGCTCGTCCCAACCGAGGTCCGCCAAATCCTCCAAGCATGTTGCTACTAGGGAAATCATCATGAATGAGAAACCCGAAATATGGACGAAGAGGATGATGAGTGATGACCATCAAGCGGATGATCACAAGCTTGAGACTTTGGAATTAGGCCACGGCGGCGGAGGAGGTATGCAAATGGGTTCTTCTAGCTATAACAACTTCTTCACTAGAGCCACCACCAGCAATCACTCCTCACTACCCAATCTTCTCCACAGTGTGTTACCCTATGGCTCCTACTACCATTTTGACTATCCGTCGAACTTCTCCTTGTCATCTTCATCCTCTCAATCAGACAACCATCCTCATCCTCATCAGAGCAATTACAATGTTGTGCCAACTGGGCCTCATGTCCTAGTTTGTCCACCGGGCATGGCGGCATCCCAGTCCTACTTCCCTGCTACCACCACCTCCTCCGCCTCCGCTGCCCCGATGGAGCTTGATCCTAGGCAGTTCATCAACCATTTTCAAATACTAAGTCCCACCCAACAGCAACACCACCAAAGCTCCTTGCACATGTCTTTAGATGATGTCAACAAAAAGAGATAGCAAGAAAGCTGGTAGCACTGAAGGAGGTGAAGCTGAGAGCCGCCATAGAGACTTGCTGGTACACTGTTCTAGGGATTCATCAAGACTGATATATTTTATATATAGAATAAGGAAATGTGGGTAAGGAGAGATTGACTTCTAGCTAACTAGTGATGTTCTTCAATTGATTATATGTGGTTTTTGCATAAGGGTTTTTGTCTTGATTCTTGAAGTATTGTTGTACGGTGTGCTGGCTTTTCTTCATGTTGTTTGCTCCTTCTTCTGAAGACTTTATCAGATTTTTTTTTAAACTGTAGACATACAAAAAAGCTTCACGCATGCTGCAATGTATAACTGTTTATCACTGTTACACTTAAGTTGGTGATACTTTGCTTGCACATCATGGGAGGGAGCTTGATATCATCATAAATATAGGGTTTGTTGTGTTCGCCTTCAATGGAGATCAATTCAGTTTGATTTGGTTCAATTTGATTCAATTCAATTTTTTTTAGGTTACAGGTTTTTCTAAATTCACTGTAGTAAACATAACATTCTCTTTCTCTTAGTGTAAAATTTCAATTCATTTCAATGCAGTCGTGCATCCTAACCCTACTTAATTAGATCGGAAGACCTTGATGGTTGCTTGAATGAGTGAGAGCTCACTAAGCTCACTTCTTATACAGTGTAGTGTCCACATCACACACCAGAGAGATGGGAAATGCATGAGGAGAGGTGCGCAACAAACCTATAAGCATTTTGAAATGGTGAATGAATAAGACACTGATGATGTATGACACAGATATATGGGGCAACAATTTGCAGCAAAGACAGATCATCACAGATGGTGTGTTTATGAATCCAAAACATTAGTAGCAGCTAGCTAGCACAAGATCCAACAAAAGCGTAATGGCACGATCAGTAGCGTACAGAAAAGCTTCCAGCTTAGCAGCAGGATCAGCATGTAAGCAACAGAGAGAGAGAGACCAGAGAGAGGGAAAGACCAGAGTGGTCCTCTTCATGATGAAACAATGAGCAAAAACACAAGGAGATAAAGGGAGCATCGTGGACATCATTTGACTCTAACACTAGAAAAAATTAGGGTTTTTGAAATGTTTTAACTTTGTACTTAAATTCAGTTTTAAGCAGGTTCATACAAGTTGAGTTCATTTAACTCAGTTTTTTTGTGTCCCAATTTTTTTATTTCAATAAAAGTAATTAAGGTTCTCTCATATGTGTTAACAGAAAATTTCAATACAATTTATCTCAACTCAGTCTAGTTGATCAGTTGATTTTAACTCCACGGAAATGTTTTCTCTCGAAGTTCAATTTGGTCCATCTGTGTTAAGTTAAGCTTTTTCAATGTTATTTGTTCTACAAAGATTTTGAGATGCTCTTCCTCTTGATTATGTTATAAATTAAAATTTAAATCAGTTCAATTCAGTCTAATTTCATTTAAACTAGAGAGAGAACATTACATCCTAAACTTACTTATAGGTTGAATAATAAAACACATATGCACAGCTTTTTCTATGACTGCTGGAGAGGAGCAAGAGAGGGACCATCTCCATTGCTTTGATGGAGAGATGGCTGTGATTAATTATTGTTGGCAATAGGGACTTGACATGCTGACTTGGTTTCATTTATTTGCAGGACAATATGGGAGCATCTCACCACATCTCCAATCCCAATCCCTAATTTCAGAACAATCTTCTATGGCTTGGGTTCCACACGTTGTCTAGAACCAAATGGTGTACTTATGGCTTTCGTGTCATGTCACTGTTGCAATGAAAGATGTGTAACTGTGTTCCAGTGTAATAGCTAGCTAGTGAGTGTATTTTGGTTCACTGGTTCGATCAAATAATTTAGCTGCTTCAACCGTCAGTCTCATTCATAAAAATGATTTTAATTGTTTTATGTATTCAACTATAAATGAGCTAAATCATGCTTAATTCAATTAGTTAAAAGAAAATATGTGAGTCAAGGTGATCCACATGCAACGTGCTTTCAGAGCCTTCGAATTTATATAAATGTTGATTGATGACTGTATTAATTAACCTTTGAACCACACAATCTTTTTGAGATTTAATTAATTATTTAAAAATATAAACTTGGTTGAGTCTCTATCACTAACAGATCTATTTAATAATTTCATAGATAACAAATAAAATATATTAGAAAAAAATAAATTTTCACATTCAAAATTAGTAATAATAAAAAAACTGAGATAATTAAACGGATAATCGAGTTAGTGCTGGACTTGATCACTATGAGATTCGTTTGGTCTCGGATTCGAAACCGGATAGCATCAATAGAACGTTAAACCGGCATCGAAGGGACGCAATTCTTCAAATATTCAAAAAAATAAATAAAATAAAAATAAATAGAAAATGAATTAAATTAGCGATGGGCTTCCGGCCCAATTATCACAACTAGGCGCATTTCAGCCCAAGACTGGCTAGCTAACCAAAGCATTAGTCCAAGTCTTACTTTTAAAAATACAAAATTACTCCCTCCGTCCTCTATTACATGTCGTTTAAGGTTAATTTGAGTAAATTAAGATGAAGTTAATGCTAGCGGTTGGACAAATTTAATGATTGGGTGGTTAATGTTTTTATAAAAAAATTCGTGCAAAAAGTAAAATTGGTTGATGATTACTGGTGAAGAATGTATTTTTTATTGATTATGATAATAAAGTGATTAATGTTTGACATTTTAAGGTAGTTGTTGGTATTAAATACGCATTGAAAATTGTTAAGTGACAAATAAAAGTGGATAAAAAAATTCGATTAAGTGACATAGAGAGTAAATAAATAGGAGCGCTCAACTATGTCCGTGCGCCACGTGTCGATAATCAAAACACACGAAACCCCAAACGGAGAAAAACGAAAGCGACAAATATCATCAAATAATTCAACCAACACGTGTCTTTTATACGACATTACCACTCTCAGTTGCTCGACACGTGTTACTTCGCCGTTCCCAACCACTCCCAACCCTAGATGTACTCCTATTTTAAACTTATCTTTATTTTTCGGATGTAACACCAGCGCGACACGTGTCCCTGACAGCCTCAAATATCTCTTCGACACACAAACGCCGGCACTCTACGCCCCCATCTTACCCTCCACACGTTGAAAAGCTAGAGCGCAGTCTGGGGGTAAATCCGTCAATCAGTGGTGAACAGCCTGACAGGCTTCGATGTGCACGCAACATCTCCATCCTGCCCTCAATTTGTCGGCACGGTACACCGAAGTCCAGGGGCAATTCCGTCATTTGCAGAGTCGTCTGCTTGTTGGATTCTTCCAACATCAATTACTCTGTTATCGCTCCCCACGATTTTTTCGGCGGAAAAATTCCCCCGTCACCGATTCTGGAAATTCAAAGCGTCTACGTGTTCTGGATACGTGTCTTGGTCGTCTTCTGGGATTGATTTGTTTCGAAACCTCGGGGCGGAATTTCCAGACGAGGACGTGCTCTGTTTTATGAAGATTCTGATCTTGCTGTTCAGCACCTCGTTCTTCATCAAACTTGCGATTTTTTATCATTTGATGACGTGGGGTTGTTAAATTTTTAAGCTTGAGATTTCTCAGTTGAGATTTGTAGAGGGTTTGGTGCTGTTTTTGCGAACCGGAATCAATGGCGGAATCTGGCGAAAGCAGGGTGACGGGTTCGCTAGATACTGGGATCAAATACGACGGGTATTCGAAGGATTTATTGACCTTCTTCAGTTCAAATCCCTGCTCAAACGCCAGATTTGATTACGGGGAGGAGGAAGAGGTTGAGCTGACGCTGGAGCTGTCACTCAACGGAAGATTCGGAGTCAACCCAAATGCACCGAAGCTGGCGCGATCGTCCTCCATTCCGGAGTACATGAACCCCTCGGCGCCGCCTGATAAGGCGGCTGCAGCAAGGCAGGTTTGCGGCAGTCTGGCGCGGACGAGCTCGCTGCCGGTGGAGCCGGAGGCGGAGGTGAGGAAAAGGAAGGAGATGCAGAGCTTGCGGCGCAGGGAGGCGAAGCGGAAGCGGGCGGAGAAGCAGCGGCATTTGATGAGCACGCGAGCCGCGAAGGAGAGGGAGGGTCAGGGATCGGTAGCTCCCGCGCCAGCCACGATCCCGATCCCGATCCCTAGGATGAGGGTGAAGGGATTGGGCGGTTCGGAGAAGCTGATGATCCGGTCAACGGGGTCAACGGTGGTGTCTCAGTCGCAAGGGAGTTGTTCTGAATCTGAGAGCCAAGTTGTCGAAGGTCAGTTTGAGTTTGATCTCCACGTTGACTTTTCTTGTTGCTCATTCCTCAGCTGAGTTTCATTATGTGTGTTAATTGTGATTAGGCAATACAATTCGTGCCGGATGATCTGATATTAGCTACGATTGACTAAATGTGATGCGTCAGTTTGATTGTGATAATAGCTTGATGCGTCGAAATGCAGGGACGGGCAAGAGCGGAGGAGAAGCGAAGAGCCTTTTGCTGGCATCGGTCGATCAGATCGAATCGGAGCAGGACAAGGAGGAGGCTGGAGCCGGACTAGCTAGGTGTTCCAGCTTGGGGACATCAGGGATGAAGAGCCAGTTCAACAAGCTGACCGTCTCCGACAACGGATCAGCGACTTCAGAGTCAGCGGCTAGGCACGTGATGATGCCGGACATGCCCTGCGTGTCCACGCAGGGCACAGGCCCGGATGGGAAGCGAGTCGAGGGGTTTCTTTACCGGTACAGCAAGAGCGAGGAGGTCAGGATAGTGTGCGTCTGCCATGGGCGCTTCCTGTCGCCTGCCGAGTTCGTGAAGCACGCTGGCGGGACGGATGTCGACCAGCCGCTGAAGCATATCACCGTCACTCCCTCCGCCACTTTTCTACAGCAAATGCTACATCGGCAAGGAAGCCGCGTCACATGAGTAGAGGCAGTGCCACTTCTGTAACATAAGAGCGGAGTCGAACTGATCTGGATGAAGGCAAATCATTTGACTTTTCAAATTGACATGTGTGGTTTGATTTCTCAGAATGTCACACATAACATTGTGGTCTAATTGATCTAGATGAACACTTTCGCGGTGTTCATGTGATGAGCTGAAGATTAGAGTATACAATTTATAGTTTCCATGTCGAATTCGATTCGAGGATGACTTCTAGCGTAAGTTTTGAACTTGAGATAAGCGGTGCAGATTAGCTGCCGCGTGCGGACAGAGTAGTATAAGTAAGTGAAATGAGAGGCAGGGAAAGAAGAACCAGATGAGATAGAGATAAAGTCGGATAGATGGCGATGGAGGGAGTCTTTGGCCGAGGTGTCGTCGCCTCGGGTAAGCTCGCCTTCTCTTTGTTCCGTTTCCGCTTCATACGTTAATCATGTCATAGCGCATCGGGTGATCGGTATTTTGCAGGTGGGGCAGCGTTACGTGCCGAGTGTCGCCACCCATCGAGAACGAAGCTCGCTCTCCGGGTCAGCGCCCGAGCCTTAGCGAAACCGGCGGACTACGGCTCTGCAGTTAGTCGTGCGAGGAGTTGCTCGGAGCATAAGTTTAAGGTAATCTGCTCGACCGAGATCTCTTGTTTCGGCCAAGTGAGCCCGTTGCTTCACGGGGCGATTGAGTCATTAGTTCTTCAAGTATAAATAAAAACGGATGAAACGAATTAAATCAAACCGAGCCGGTAGATTTGATTTGATTTGATTTGGAGTGCAGTAGTTCGGTTACGGTTCCAATTTTTGAAAGACAAGCTATTATCGGTTTGATTTGTTTTTCTAATTTTTTCAAATTAAACTATTTCTCTAGATTTTAGATTATAAATAGATTTAATTAAATATTTAATATAAATTAGTACCTTTATATTTTATTTATATGAAAGTCTCGTATTTAGTAAATAAAAATTTATAAAAAAATAAATCAAATCGAATTGAATCATATGATTTGATTCGGTTTGATTTTTTAAAATTTGCGGTTTGATTCGGTTTTAAAATTTTGAGAATGAATGATTTGGTTTGAATTTTTATTAAAAAATGAATTGAACTGAATGGTTACGGTCGGAATTGTATGCTGTGAGTGGGGGCATCACAATCCATTTTGTTATTTGCCAGGTTGGGGCTGGGAAGAGGAGGAGGTCGTACCTGCACGCAGACAGTGAGACGTACGTGCTGCTCGAGCCAGGCGAGGGGGAGGAGTTTGTGACGGAGGACGAGCTGAGGGCCAAGTTGAAAAACTGGCTCGAAAACTGGCCGGGCAGCGCCCTCCCCCCGGACCTGGCCAAGTTCGCGACGACAGACGAAGCGGTCTCTCATCTCCTCAGGTCCGCGTGCGAGCTGGACATCGACGGGGACGTCGGGTCCATCCAGTGGTACCAGGTTCGGCTGGAGCTGGACTGACCGCGACATTTACCCAAGTGCTCGAACCGAAATGGACCATGTGCCTGCCTGTTCATCATTTTACAGAGATTGGGACATACACTAAATATCAAATGAGAAGAGGTTTGCTCAGCCACCTCATACCAATATTGTCTGCTGATTTTATTGAATTCGGAGGGCGACTGTCCCAAATGCCTCCCGTAGGATCCGCGTCAAAATTAACCGAACATAATGTTTTTTTTGTACCTCATTTTCAACTGAAAGGCATATTAATTTCTAAATGGTTGTGTAACTCGAACGTTACATTACATTGAAGAAGAGTCATTTGATAGGTCACTGATTTAATGGTTTGTATCAGCTTTCCACTACAATTTCCACTTCTAGTACATGTTTTGTTTTGTTACTTAGACTCTATTAAGAGATGGTCTCTTAACATATTAAGCATTAAGTTAATCAATTTTTTGTTTTTTATGCTAAATGATTTTTTATAAAGTCCGAACCATTCCTCCTTAGTTATACCACTTATTCATTCAGACGCCCAAAAAAAAATTAAAATTCATCACATAAGCAAAACCTTACGAGAAGAGAGCGATTGGCAACGAAGAGCGTCTAGAGCAGCTGTGACGGAGGAGAAGCATGCGCCAAGTTGCCTTCGGCTGCTGGAACGTGTAGATGTGTTGGGAAGGTGTGTATGGTGGACATCATCTATTTTTTGTGCCGAGAGGAGAATCTGTCTTCGCCGTTTCAGGCGCAGCAGAAGCTGGTGGAGGTTTTGTGGCAAAAAAACGACGGGGAATAATTATATGGTGATACTGGACATATCAAAGTCTGAATAATTATATATTAAGATGTTAAACAAGAAATTTATCAAATGAAAATAAATCATTCAGCAATTAGCAAGCACAGATGGTCTGACCATTCAAATTTTCATAAAGCATTCAGCATTCAGTTCTTAATTTTACATAACGACACCTAAATCTTTTTGACATCTCAGATTAGACCACACTTCTGTTTCTGCTTTACAACATGGTTCTCAGTTACGTTTTTACTTAAATAGTGTTAACACATCATAAGAAAGTCGATCAAATTAGAAATTTTTTTCTCCGAATCAAACAAAAACTTCCTCTTACTTTGAACAATTCACTATAATGTTTGGGGTCCGTAGAAATGTACTACTATGGCGGGCGTAAGCGTAAATAGTTCCTTCCTATCATAGATGAATAGCTGCATCAAATATATGTGGATCAATTTGTTGAAATATAAAGCAATTGTTTTTGAACACTATGCATTTTTGTGCTTATGTCACCAATCAATTTGGTTCTATAGTTAAGATTTTAACAACTGGTAACAGGATTTAGTTTGTAAATACTAGTTTTAAACCGTCGCTAACAAATGGTATTTTTCATGAAACCACATGTCTGGAGACCAACCCCTCAACATAATGGTATTAATGAGAGGAAATATAAGAATATATTGGAGATTACTAGGACACTCAAATTCCAATCAAATCTTCTCATTTAATTTTGATGAGTTGTCATATCATAAATGGACTTCTTTACAAATTTTTTCGGTTTGAAACACCATATTATTTCACAAATCAGCTCCTCACACAAACTTTAAAGTTTTCGGATTTCTGTCCTTTGATTCCACTCTGTTGTCTCTAAGAGATGGAGAGAGCTTGAAGAATCATTTTTATTGAATACCCTTTTGATAAAAATGGCTATAGAATGTGTGATCTTGCAATCAAAATCATTTACTTCAGTATAGATGTTGTATTTTTAACACCTTTTGCCTTTCAAAAATTTATTTGGAAGTAGTATATAGTTCTGATGCTTATGATCAATTTTATCTAATCGTGCTCCATCTCACATTTTATCCTCAAACACTATCAATCTCACAAGTACCTCATGAAGTAATCCCAATGAGGAAAGCATAAGTTCCTCATACGGGAATTTTGGTGACCATGTTATTCCATCAAATACTAGACTACTTTTCCTACTGAAATGTGTACTGTCTCTTATGCAATCAAGATACTCTACCCTACATCTGATCAGTTTCTTTCTTAGTCTCATCTAACACACCTTATCTGGCTTTCTTGTCCTCCATTTCTAAAATATCTGAATCTAATAATTTATTGGTAGAGACAATAAATAAAGAAATTCAAGTCTTAGAATCAAACTAAATTTGGACAGCTACTCTCATGATCTCGAAAATAATATGGACCGTGATGACGTTTGACTGTTCTTTTGACTTTTAGTTAAACAAGTTTCGACGAAAAAAATTTAAAGTCAAATGTTAAACATACAAACTAAATAAAATAACATTCGAAATTCAAACTATTCAAAGTTAACTCAAGAAATACATCGAAGCGACAACTACAGAGATGACAGAGTAACAAAAATAATAAGTAACTGCAGACTGGACGACACCGTACCAAAAAGTTCACTCGTTGTTAACCCAAACACCGTCGCCACCGCCCAACTACTGATATGAAAAGAGAATTTAAATATTGGGGTGAGTTAAAAGACTCGGAGAGTAGACAACTCCCTACATATTTTGACTAGCTGAGGGGGATTCTTATAATTTAATTAATATTGTATTTATTTTGTACGATTCGCTCACAATTCGTACTTTTATTGTGTATGTAGGGGGTTATTTATCATTTTATCAGTATCCAAAGAGTCATAATAATGGAGAATTAAATAGAGGCTCAAATTAGTTAACTAAATATTAATTCAACCGTTTTTTCCATAATCCATGCGTTAATTTGCATGGCGACATGGATTGCCGGACAGAGAGAGTAAATCTTAACCAAACACACAAGCAATAATTCATACAACACCGTCCAAAATCCTAGAATATTTACATTACATTCCTTATCTTTTTAGAAAAAAAAAAACAACGACACATAGGCATATAATCCATCTAATTTAAGCTCAGCTTCTCCAAGCACTCACACAACACAGCTCCCAGCAGAAATTCTTACTCCGCAGCACCTCTTTTGACTGACATCTTCTATTTCTTTTCTTTTTTTCTTGGGTATACATATCTATATACTATATGTTATGTTTACAGACCCTACTTCACATAATATCTAATTTTGACTTTTGAATTTAGGCTTGACTAAAGCCCTTTTAATTACGATACTACTTCATCAATCATTATTATTTATATAAAAACATATTAATGATGTTACGGCTACGTTGTAGAATTATCCGCATGTGCTATCTCTATTGGGTGTAAGTGAATTTTTAATTTTAAATATCATGTTGATAACGTTCTTGATCCGGATCATACCGCGGGTCGTTTTAACACGTCCGACGTTAGAAGGAAAGATTCGACAATAATAATCTTTTTAAAATTACCTAAAGTTATCCGAAAAATACAAGATGACAACTCATTGTATATATAGAAGATATATGACTCATTCTCCACATATTCTTACATTGAGAGATTTTGTTGTTTAGAGTTAGATTATTATATGAGACTAAACTTCCTTCCACTATCCAAATTTTATTTTCATAATTATTTTGATTGAATTACTATGATGAGTAGCGAGTAAACATCTCTATTCTAGAATCATATGGATCTTAGATTTTTTGTACTCACATTTATATTATTCCATTAAAAGTATTATTCATCCGTATTTATCTGTGCTTCTTTGAATATATTGTATGTGACCGGTGTAGTTCATAAATTTTTTCACATTCAATTCTGGGGACACCTATGAACATACTAATTCAAAATTTTAATATGTATGCTACAAGAACTTAGTTATGATAAATCTTTTACCCTCTATGCTTAAGTATTCCAATCCATGAAACCAGAACTAACAGGATGAGATGGATATATATATTTACTTAGTTGTAGTCAATGACCATAGCCAACCAACGACCATAATCAGTAGATTGTCTAAGAATACTGAATTGTCTGTTTATATCCTACTTCACATTTAGAAAATTAGTATTTCATCATTTTGACTAATATATGTGAGCTACAAATACTAGAATCAGGAGATAACACAATATAAAATCAATGATAGTGAATAATATACAACATATCGGCTGCGAAAGGGTGTTCGCCCCAAGCCTGTTACGACAGATTGGGCACCTCATCAAACCTATCTGATCCCTATAGCAATGCAAAAATAAAAGTATGCAGCATAAGAACACTCAGAAATTGAATTGTATGTAAATCATTAAGTGATATGACATATTATTGAAATTGCATGATACAGTATGTGGATGATTATTCAAAATTCAAGAATAATATGAGAGTTTGCATTGCAATTCTATTGAAGAAGAAATCCTTAGATATATTTATGAACACAGTCCCTTTTCACAACTGCTTTTGTATTGTATAGTGGCTTTCTTAATTATGAATTAAGCACTTAGGATTAAATACACATTACTTAACTTATTAGTGCATTTGACAAGGTTTATTTGCTCTCTTACGTAGTAGTACATGATCTTACCGAGCTTATTATACTGCAACTATGATCCCTGAAACGAACCTATATATGGTCAAAAATATTTGTATCACTATGATAAGACACAGTGACGTAATGATCGATGGACAAGTGTCATTTTCACATATGTGCTGACATTATTAAGTAAAATGTTTACTTGGATATACATCTCATCTCCAGTGAAAAGAATAATAGATAATTTATATCATATTATTGATTCGTGATTTATAAATAATATGTGTTTTTAAATCTAAAAAAATAACAGTTACATGAAATTAATCAAAATTCAACAAAATATGTCCTCTTATATATAGAGCAAAAGCAAAAGTAAACCAACATGAGCAGACCCACAAGAAAGGAACATGCTTAACAATTTAGAAATTGATCTTAGTTAGGTGGGTTCTTCATCTCCCAAAACATGACAGACATGATATGTCATAATGATTTTCAAGTTTGTGAAGAATGATTTAGTTGGGTACTTATCAGGTACTCCCTCTGTCCTCTTTTACATGTCACTTAACTGAATTTTTTTGTCCACTTTTACTTGTCACTTACCAATTTTCAATGCGTATTTAATATCAACAACTACCTTAAAATGTCAAACATTAATCACTTCATTATCATAATCAATAAAGAATACATTCCTCACCAATAATCATCTACCAATTTTACTTTTTGCACGAACTTTTTCAAAAAAATATTAATCACCTACCTATTAAATTTGTCCAACCGCTAGCAATAACTTCACCTTAATCTACTCAAATTAACCGTAAACGACATGTATTAGAGGACGGAGGGAGTAGTTCCTATATGAAGGCAACACCATGGCAAGGCTCATTCATCTATTCAAACTTACTACTAATCACTCACATACCATTCTTTACACCATACCTTTTGTGGGGGAGTTTTACTTTTATTGAAATGATTTGGAATGAGTTGATTTTAACTGAATTGAAACTGAAAAACTATATTTATAAATAATATAAATTACAGTACAAATAATAATATTATATTGTACTTTACACATCAAAATCCGACCAACACCAAGCATAATTCATATTGTATTATTGATCCAAGCTTGCATAATTACAATTGAGTTAGTTGTGACATTCACTATGGAAGAAGTTGGTTGTAACATTAGTTGTTGAAGAAGTTAGTTGTGATATTAAATATTCAACAACATAAATGAAGACATCTGTAACTTGAAAGTGCAAATGCTACAATGATTTAGGCTTAGGCTGTGTTTGGTTTACGGAAAATTCGGAAGAAAATGAAATCTGATGGAAAATTAATAAAATTCATTGTTGGTTTAGATGAAAAATAGAAGGAAAAGAAAATTAGTGGAAAATTAGATGGAAAATGTGATTTTTATCTCTAACGAATCAACCCAATCAAATTCAACGTATCTCAAACAAATAATCACTTTTTGAACAAATTCAATGTATTTCAATATATGAGGTGATAAAAGATTGATATTTTTCTACATATTTTTCATAAAATTTTGTATGATTATGAAAAATGAAATGAATTTCTAACAATTTTTTTCTTATCATTTTCCTTTTGAAATCAAATAAAAAAAATTAGATGAAATCATTTTCTTTCAATTTTTTCTCAAACTTTCATTCCCGACAGCGTTAGGGTTTAGGCATTAATTTAAAAGACGTCAGTCGAGTCGTTTATATAAATGATTAGTTCGCCCGTCTAATGTCTAATCATTAATTATTACACATTTTATAAATTATCCGATTAATCATTATAACTAATCTCTATCTTGCCTGACGGATTGCAAAACGTGTGTCCACCGTTAACACTTTTCACAATATCGCTTTTAGGATATATGTTCGGTACTATAGAAATCGTACAATGCTAATTATATTTTGCAAAATTGTTTGATGAAAAATTGAAATAAGAGATAATTAATTGTCAAACATCAAACAAAATTAATGTATATATTTTATTAAAATTCAAGATGGCTAGAATAAATAATAATTAATTCATTTAATATCATAGTGGTAGGTCATCGATTATATTACTCCCTCCGTTTTGATATACATTTCGTTTAAAGTTAAATTGAATAGATTAAAATAATATTTAATGCTAGCGATTATGGTATTTTATTAGGTAAAGATTTAATGTATATTTTTAAATTTTGTACAAAAGATAGAATTGAAGGATTATTACTAATGTAGAATTGTTTTTTTATTGATTATGATAGTAAAATCATTAATATTTAGTTTTTTAAGATAGTTGTAAATATTAAATACGTATTAAAAAATATTAAGTGACAAGTAAAAGAAGACAAATGTGTAATACTCTATCCGTCTAGATACAATAGTTGTTTAATGTTAAATTGATTGTATTTATTAGAAGGTATTAATATTAATGGTTGATCATATTTAGTAGTTAAATATTTAATTTTAAAAAAAATTATATAAAAATCGTAAAAAGAAATGACGTGTAAATGATTGATCCTTGGCTTTTCAAATTAATTATAGTTATTAAATACGTATATAAATTGTTACTCCATCTGTCCTCTTTTTACATGTCACTTAACCAAATTTTTTTGTCCACTTTTATTTGTCACTTAACAATTTTCAATGCGTATTTAATATCAACAACTACCTTAAAATGTCAAACATTAATCATTTTATTATCATAATCAATAAAAAATACATTCTTCACCAGTAATCATCAACCAATTTTACTTTTTGCACGAATTTTTTTATAAAAACATTAACCATCCAATCATTAAATTTGTCCAACCGCTAGCATTAACTTCATCTTAATTTACTCAAATTAACCTTAAACGGCATGTATTAGAGAACGGATGGAGTAAATAATAAATAATAACATACAAATAAATTTATAAAAATGAGAATTTAAAAATGACAGATAGACAAAATATTTATTGTTATATACTAACTATTATATCAACTGTTTCAAATAAAGAGACAACAACATATGCCACACAGCTTAAGGTCAACCCCTATTCATGTTTGTATTTAATAATTCGAGTGTTGTTCCAATCGACATGTTCTACCTCCTTTGCTGTCCACAACTTGCCTTGGGATACTAGCCAGCTCGATCTCTTTAAAAAGTTCTATTCATTGATCAATTTTCAAAGATTCAAATATTCGACCAATCCACATCTGAAAAGTTGGCATTTTCAATCGATGTCTTAGGATTTGGATTTTTTTTAATATTTTAGAATTTACATAGTTTTTTTTTAGTTTTCATGATTTTAGATTTATATTTATGATTTTTAAGGTATTGAATTTGATTTAGTTTTTCAAATTTTTTTAAACATTATGGAAACATAAAACATTTGAAACTCTGAAATCCGAGTACTAATAGTAACAGAATAATTAATTATCCCATCTATTTTGATAAGATAAATAATTTTGATTTTTAAAATTAAGATTTTTCTATTGAGATTATTAATATTTATTATGTTTGTAAATAAACACGTTACACCATTATTAGTTGTCATGCCCTGTTTTTAATCCCGGCTACCAAACGTGAGTTTAAAATCCTAAGCCCAGGTTTCGTAGCCAAGATTAGAAATGGAATAAGATAATTAATAATATTCTAACGCGTTTGGTTTAAAATATAATAAATATTAATAATCTGAAAGATAGATTTTTTAACTTTAGAAACACATAATGTTTTTCCAAAATGCTACCAAACATGACTTAAAACATTAAAAAAACCTAAAACTTCGAAATACTAAGAATTATATAAATCATCCAAAATGACACTATTTAACCAGATATGTAGTTTAAAAACTTTTAAAATATAAATATTCCTTCAATGTCAATCACTTTATTATCATAATAAAAAAAATCATCATTTTTCACCGATTATAATCTAGCAATTTTATTTTTTGTACGATTTTTTTTTTAAAATTAACTATGTACCTAATAAATTTACTCATTCACTATTATTAATATCTTCTAAATCTAATCAATTTAACCTTAAAGGTCTACAATATCAAGAGGGAATAATATTTAATGTACTTTTTTTAAAGTTAGTGTAAAATACAATACTCATTCCGTTCTCTAATACATGTCGTTTAAGGTTATTTTGAGTAAATTAAAGTGAAGTTAATGCTAACGGTTTTGCAAATTTAATAAGTAGGTAGTTAATATGTTTTTAAAAAAGTTCGTGCAAAAAATAAAATTGATAGATGATTATTGATAAGGAATGTAATTTTTATTGAATATGATAAGAAAGTAATTAATGTTTGATATTTTAAGGTAGTTGTTAATATTAAATACACATTGACAATTGTTAAGTAACAAGTAAAAGTGGACAAAAAAATTCGATTAAGTAACATGTAAAAGAAGACAGAAGGAGTATAGCGTTATTTATATAGTTGCATAATAAGTTTTGTTATGAATTAGTAAAATGAAATTATTTATGTTTTATTCTCTTAAGATAGTTGTAGTTATTAAATATTTATTGAAATGGTAAAGTGACAAAAAAAATGAAAATTCTTTTTCAAATAACTATGAAAAATATCTATACAGTTCTTTAAATAAAATTCAATTATAATTATTCGATATTAAAAATATTTTGCGAATAAAATTTTCACTCTCTTGCAGATCCATCAGCCCCAATTGATCTACCGAACCCCCAATCTTCAGCACCTCGCCATTAATGGCAAACTCCAATGGTGGAATAGTGCAACAATCAAACCAAACCAAACTCTGAGTCTCAATTGTAAAAACCTATTTAAGCCTATAGGACCACTGGCAACCATCAGCAGCAAAGCTTCCACCTTTCCACACCCCCAGACACTCTTGAATCCACCCCAGCTCCACTCTCCGCCACCTGTACCTCCCCTCTCGACGCGCGTCCCGTATTTACCACTTCCGATTTCCCCACATTGCGCTCAGCTGCCGCTTCTTCCACCATCGTGTGCAGGGTGTCGGTGCTTTTGGAGGGCTGCCCAGAAGAGGGTCTGGTCGGATTTGGGGGCCTGTGGGTGAAAGAATGTATCTTGCTTACTCGCTGGGGTCGGCTGGGGCGGCGATGAAGTGCAGGAGTGAGCTGCTGGGGTCTAGGGTTCTGGCTCCTAGCCGGGACGGGGCCGGGTTTGGGGTTGGGGATGATGGGGTGTTTCCAGGGTTTCTGCCTAAGCAGGTGTTGCAGATCAAAGACCCCTTTGCTCGTAGACTGGCTCAGAGAATGGAGCGCCTTCCTGTTCAGGTTTTTTTTTTTAATTTAATTTTTTTTAATTTAATTTTTTGATTAGAGATGGTGAACAACTGAGCATGCAATAGCAGCAATTTGCAAGCTCAAATGGCAGTGTGTCAAATAAAGCTATTTGATTTTGTGTGGAAGAATCTCCTATGAACTGTCTCCTCCTTGGATTGTAGTCTAAAGAGTATAGTTGTAAGTCAATGGTTGGAAGAATACCATTTTAGTCTCCTTGTACATGAAGCCACAGTCTCATAATGGTCACCAAATCGCTACTTTCACATCCATTAGAGCTGTTCCTTCTGCTGTTGTTGGTTTTCACCGTATGGTAGTTCTGTGCGCTGTAAATGGGTGTTCGAAATTCGCTCAATCATGTTTTTCACATTATTTTACCCTTAGGGTTCGTAATGTGACTTTTCTAGATGAGCGATTGTGTTTGTTTGAGTTATTGATATTGGACTGACAGTCCCCACAACCAGAGTTCGAATCTCCGGATGGTTTTCTTTTAGAAAAAAAATTATTGATGTTGCAAGTTGATTCTGGAGGTGGGTGGCCTGACATTGATGTCAGAATGCTTATTTTCCGACGACAGAGTGAGTATCATGACCGATGCATTATGAGTAGTTGCGTCAAGCCTTTAATTCAAAGGGAGGAGGAGAAGCCGTTGGTCCTACTGCACTCATTTGATAGGTTCGTTGCTTGTTGCGTCGCACTCATCCGGCTGTTCAGTGTTTTATTTTTATTTTCTCTAAAATTTTCCAAATCACTCTTCACGATCATTATTTTTTTATTTTGTTTTATTTTTTTGCAGTTCGCTGCTGGAATGGAGATGCGCGCATCCGTTGCTCGAGGGGGCTGGTCTAGAAGCCTGGGCCGTTGACATTCTCGGATGGGGATTCAACGACTTAGGTTCGCCGAAATCTATCAACTTGGATATTCAACAGAGACTTTCCCTTTCCTTTTTTCCTGTAATGTTGTTTTTATTTTTGATTAATTAGATCGTCGATTAATCGTTTGTTTGTTTCCGTCTTGCCAGCAAAGTTGCCGCCATGCGATGCGGAATCCAAGCGGCATCATCTTTATCAGGTAATGTCTTCCTTACATGCCTTGTTTGAGTTTTTTTGGAGATAAGAACTGAGGAAATTCGCTGGTAATTGCTGAAACAGTTTTGGAAGGCGCATATCAGGAGGCCGATGACACTTGTGGGACCAAGCTTAGGCGCCTCTTTAGCCATTGACTTTGCTGTGAACTTTCCGGAAGCTGTAAGTACCTCTTTGTCTGGCTCACCTTAGCCTACTTTTACCTTGCGAGTTAGTTGACTTCTCAACCTTTTGTCACGAAGCTTGTCAGTGATTGCAAAACTGACGAAAAGATGCTTTTATTTTTGTGAAAATCAAAAGATGATTTCCCGTCTCGTCATGTTTGATAAAAGATAGCAGTTTCCCCTTAAAAGGAAACCAAGCATTTTTCATCCGTCCATTAATTGATAGTCGAGTTTCTATTGATATCATGTCTGGTCCCCGCACTATGGGTTTGGTCCGCTTACGAGCTTGGTCAACGGCTACGCTTAAAGTTTTTGGTCTATGCGTAACAGGTTGACAGACTGGTTCTGATAAATCCGAGCGTCTATGCGGAAGGCACCAAGCATATGAAAAAGATGCCGAGGCTGGTAGCCTACGCCGGGGTCGGTTTTCGTTTCCGTTAATTTATCCACGCTTTGCCTTTCTATTTTTCAACATTTATTTTTAAATTAAAGTGCGTATGAACTTGAATTTCTAAGTCAATTTTTTTCAACATGAAAACTCGTCTCGTGACATAATAACCTTGAATCAGGTATCGCTTCTGGGAAGCATCCCTCTCCGATTCTACGCCAATCGGTTATGTTTCTCCTCTGCGTCTCTCAGCACCAACCTGGACTGGACCAACGTAAGAATTCAAAAACACATTTCTTTCTGTTCGTCTCGTGTTGCTCATTTTCGTGACCTACAATGTGTCTTAACTGCGACTGTTCAGGTGGCGCGCCTGCATTGCCATCTGCCCTGGTGGAAAGACGCAACCGTGGATTTCATGTTCAGCGGGGGCTTCAACGTTATTCACAATATCAAAAAGGTAGTTTTTGTTTTTTGGTTTTTTTATTAATATGATATTACAATGCGCACATCCGAATCCCGATTCGAACTCTGTTCGTGGGAATTGTATCAAAAAGGCATCATAGCCAACCGAAACTGAACTGTTTCTTTTTTACCTTTCGAAAAATGTGTTTATGTGTATAATTTCGCGACGCAGGTGGAGCAAAAGACGCTAATAATCTGCGGAGAGAACGACCGGATCATCAGCAACGCTCTCACACACGTGAGCCTCGGACTCCAACTTCCTGCTAAATCGTTCCTTAAATAATCTGCGGAGAGTCGTCATTGGGTCACTTATCAGTTGATTTCTTTCGTTGCAGAAATTACACTCTGAACTAGCTGACTCGAAATTCCGCCAAGTATCAGACTCAGGCCACCTCCCCCACGTCGACAAGCCCCGACAGGTCTCACAGTTGATCACCGAGTTCGCTTCTCAGAAGTAAAGACAACAGCCAGGTATCGACTGATCTTGTCAGCGATGTCCGACAGGCCAAATCGGCCACGGTTTGTGCCTAGGCTGTACGCTAATCTTATATATATATATATATATATATATATATATATATATATATATATAAAGGTAGCCGTCCAGGCGACATGAATGTTTTTGGTCCCCTGTTGTTGCCTCGTTAGGGCATGGTCGTCGTTGGTTGTTTGTCGTCGTTGTTGAAACTGATGTCTCGATAGAGGCATCATTTAGTAGTTAACGGTTGTAATCATTTAGTAGTTAATGTTATTTTGAATATTAGACTGCATTAAAAATAGCGTTTAAAAAAGCGCGGTGAGAATCAAACCATCAGGCGGAGGAGTTATATATATTAATTAGAAAAATATATTAATAAAAATAAATATTATTTTAAAAAATAAATATTTTTTTGGAACAATTAAACTGCAGCCGGGTGTATCAATCACTTTTGCTATCATGTTGTAGTCTAGTAGTAAAGTGATTGAGGGTGATTCTTGATAATTTTCAATTTTAGAGTTTGAATTTTGGTGATGGAATGTGTTTGTTGTAATTTATATTAATAAATTTTTTTAAAAAAGAAAATCACTTTTAGGTGCACTGAGAGCACTAATATAAATGGGTGCTCGCACGCCAAAAAGACGTTTTAAGCGTTGATTTAAAACGATGTCGTTGTTGCTCAATAACCACCACTCATGTAAATAATAAAAAATTGAATAAATTTTTAAAGAATTAAAAAATCAGAAAAAAATAAAAATAATAGTTTAATTTATAAATATTTAATAATAAAAAATTATAAATTCATATATTGTATAATTTGTAACCATTATAATAGTTATATGTGAAATTGATGAATATAGTTGCGAAACTTATGAATATGTACGTGAATCTGATGATTATATGTACTTTTCAAATGAATATTCATTAAATTGACATCAATATTCATTAGATTTTAAATATATACATATATTTATTATATATAAAAAATTAAAAAAAGAAAAAAATCAAATTAATGAACATATGTACCAAATTGATGAATATAAATATATATCATATTGATGATTATATGTATTTAATTTATTAATCAATGTATGAAATTAATGAATATATTATATATGTATCAAATTGATTAATATATATATTTAGCACAAATACTAAGTCGACTCCATTGTAACCAATTATTGAATGAATTAGGTTCCCACATGTTAAACACGTGATCTACAATTGAATAAAAAATTTGAGATTGAAAGGTCTAATAGTGTTTATTTAATTATATTTTATATTATGTTAATTGATTGAGTAAAATAATTTATTTCTTTTGTATATTTATGTTGAAGGAATATTACTATCAGAATTTAGAAATATAAGAAATTATTATGCAGGAAATATAGGCGTCGCTTTGATTTCATGTGAAAGAGCATAAGGGTGTCCACAACTATTTTCTATTATTTAAAGAAGAAGAAAATTTGCATATCCTAGATTATTTCTTATTCGTTGTAAACAAATTTCCTATTTAGTGAATTATTTATTCGTTTAAGAATTGTTGTAAGATTTTAATTAATTTTATTTCCCTCTAGCTCATTGGAAATTAATTATTTCTCCCATGTCACTAAAAAATACTTGAAATTTACAAATTTTATTAAAATAAAAACTTGAAAATCACCATCAATGTTACACAAACAAATTCCATTTTGGAATTAAATTTAGGTGGAAATAAGAATAATAAAGTCGGGGTTGGTGCATCGGCCTGGTCCGACGAGGCCCGACCCAATAAAAGATTCCAACCCAAACCTCCCAGCTTCGGACCCGAACCTCAGCCACGGACCCAACCCGTAAGTCCCTCTGCTTCTCACCTTGCTCAACTCTCAGCTCCACCAAAAAAGCGTTCCTCATTTCACTGCTCTGATTTGATCATTCATTCTTTTTATTCTCCGCCGTCCTGAACGAACAAAGCGCGAGATTCCCACCCAGAAATTCCTTTCAATTGCCGCCGTAGCCGCCAGCGGGACGCTGCTGTGATCAGCCATTTCGAGTGCGAGGAGCTCACTTGAGCAAAGCCCTAGCTTTTCTGAAGCTGCGCGGACTGGTTGGTAATGGAAAGCTGCTCCTTTTCAATTTTTATTTTTTTTGTAGTTTGTTGGTTTTGGTTTGTTGTTTTTCAGCTGGTTGTGGTTGCTTGGGGTTTCGTTTGGGCTTGTAATTCTGGGTTTTTGTGGGAGCTGGGGGTGGGTTCTGGGAGAATGAATGTTGAGATTTGATGAATTGTTTAGAGGGGTAGTGGTGGGTGATTTGGGATATGATGCTGGTTTTAGGGTTGGTAGTTGGACTCAATTGCAGAAAAAAAAATCCCCAAATTTGTAGTTTTTCTGGGTTTTTTTTTAGAGCTCTTAAAGGGTTGGAATTGGAGCTTAGGTCTCTTGTCGGTTCTTAATTTTTACTTAATATTCAATAAGGATGGATTTTTGTAGTGTTTTTATTTTGGTAAGATTTTTATTTATTTATTTTTGCTGTTGAAGGGATTACAAATGCACTTTCCTTTCGCGCCCTGGCATACACTTCTTTAATTTCTTGTTAATTGTTGTGATAAGATGTTTACGTCACTGGCATGTGATTCTCAAGTCGTGGAAGAAAATTATGAACTTCTGGTGTCTGCAAGCTGCAGGTCCATATGTGATACCAGTTGATTGATAATACTAATTTCCATCTATTTGAATTTCAGTTCTCTGTTTATGTTCATTTTAGTTTTGTTGGATCACTCTACGAAGATTGTGTAAGTAAATGTTTTCAAAAGTTCCTTGTTGGGCGCTCGGGAAATAACTTCTATAATTTCACTTGATCTGAGATTTAATCGAAAAATCTTGGTTAGTTTTATCCTCTTCTTTTTCTTTCAGTTGGACGAGTGTAAAATATGTACCGACCTCTAACAAAATCAGTGTTTGACTCTTACCTGTTTCACGCAGATCACAGGAGGTGATTGATCCCGCATTTTGTCATCATAATATTCGTTGAGCTAATACTTGGAGTTGGATGCGGTAGACATCTCTGGGTGAAAGTAAGTTTACTGATGGACGTAACCTAACACAGCCACATCTCTCATAAAAAGTTTTTTGTCTGACGAGGAAATCACTGAAAAGTACGAGGAGTTGGAGAAGTGAGTTGGGTTAATACACGGAGCTGAGTTCAATTGCTGATTTCGTGAGGTGCGAAGCCACCTTATTTATAATCTTTTGGTATGCCACAATCTCAACCATGGCAACAGTCTGGCTGTACTGAAATGCAGCTTTTGAAACAGCAAGTCATGCTCAAACAGCTGCAAGAAATGCAGAGGCAACAGCAATTTCAGTCCTTTGCTGATATGAGACAGCATTCAGCCATTTCGTCGAAAAATGTTGAAGGCGTTCAGTTTGGTCCGGTCATTAATGGAACACCAGTTCACAACACTTCCAACATGTTTCCAAATTGGGGGCAACATACTGCCTCTCCGACATTACAAGGTATATCGCAATTGGCTTCGGCGCATGAGCACTGCTCCTCCTCTGATGGGGAAGCTGTTCAACGCTATGGCGGGTCTTCATATGATTCTACTTTGGGCAAAGCAGGAAGTAATTTGAATCCGATTTATCTCCAAGGGATTCCTAGTGAGCATAAACCCATCTTTAACATGATTGGCGATAATTCAATACAGCAGCAGCAGTCGGTGGCTAATTCAACGGGTTTTATTCACTCTTTTTCCGGTGGACAAAATATGAATTCCTCAAATCGAGCCTTTGCTTCAAGACAGGATAATTCGGGCAATAATGTGTACGGTCTAGGTCTTCAGAATTTCGGTAAAGACAACATTTTCAGAAGCTTTGAACAGGCAAATGTTATGGCAAAGAATGGGATGGCTTATGAGATCAATGAGAACGAACAAGGTGGTTGGGTTAGTAACCCACAAGAAGACAAATTGATGCATATCAGCCCCTCACAGGGATCTGTTACATTAGATCCATTGGAAGAGAAAATATTGTTCAATATGGATGATAACCTGTGGGACATTTCATCCGGAAAGTCAACTGAAATAGGCTGTGGAAACACCAGGAACACACTTGGGAGCTGGAGCGCGCTTATGCAGTCTGCTTTGGCAGAGACGTCCAGTAGTGATACTGGAATGCAAGAAGAGTGGAGTGGCTTAACTTTTCAGAATACAGATCCGTCTGTTGATAATCAGACCTCCAATTTTGTTGAGAGTGGGCTTCAGCAAGCTGAATGTGCAGAGAACAGTCAGCAGCCTGTCTCAGTTCTGAGTGCGACTGAGTACCAATATCTAAACAGTTCCGATATGCATTTTCCCGGGTTCCATCAAGCAGTCACGAATAATCAATCTGAACAAGACAGGTTGCTGCACACTGCTCATGAATATACCCTGCCGTTTTCCAAAACTGAAGGCAGATTAGAAAGTGACCTGCAATCATCACTGGCTGTGGGTGCCTTGCAAGCTCAAGTTATGAACCAAACAAAACATGGATGGGCTGGTCCAAGTTACCGACATGCAGAGAGTAGTCCCAGTCAAATGCCTTTGTCGTCTATTGATCAACAGATGAATAATACTGATTTTTGGAGTGCGCAAAAAGTCCAATCTGGAACAAGTAGCCCATTGGTTGGTAATAATGCCAGGATGAACAATTTTTTTGGCGGACCTGACTCTCAAAAGTTTTTGGCTAGTCCTGAAACTCAGAATCAAGAAGCCAACCAACTTGCTTACCCGTATCACACAAACGCTGCTGATGTGTTGAGAGACAATGTGAGAATGGTCAATCAACATGTATCGAGTAACACTCCTCAAACATTGGACGGCTCATATGTTCAGTCAAATTCAAATGCTTTGGAGCTGTCCAGTAAAGGAAGGTCTGGAACAAACATGTCCAGCGCCTTGGATAACTCCATAGTGTTTCAGGCGTCAAACTTGGGCTCACAGAGAAGGTATACTTTGATTTTCAAGAAACCCAATTCAGCAGCCAGTGGCTTCGTAGGTGATATTCATCTGGTTCGGACTTTTTGCTGAATGAATTGCTTAATGGTTATAATTAGGTAACTGATATAAGCTAAGTTCTTGCAATTACATGTCTTTGATAATCTAATTTTCTTTTGCAGTCAAACTATGCTCCAGCTATTACAGAATATCAACCAGTCCAGGGCTGAAGGCTCCTTGATACACAGTAGCTCTATATCTCAAGGACAGAGAACTCTGACTACTGCCGCATCCGAAGCTCAGTATCATAAGCAGTCTACCTCACAAGGTTCCTTTTTGCCGCCCTCTCCTTCATACCAGAGGTTCCCAAATCATAACTTTATGGACACCTCGCAAAATTCTTGGCAAAAAGTAAGTAACCCATCTCTAAAATGTGCGGATGTTGGGTCTTCTTGTTGTCTGCTTTGCTGTTTCCTTACTTTGAGTCTTTCAGGAATTAAAAAATTTGAATGAATATTGACATTCTGACTTTAATTTGCAGAATGCCGCTCCTGCAACTTTACCTTCCGTTCCAAATCCAAGTCAACTCCAGTGGCAACAAATTTCTAGAACGGGTGTTGGATCACATTCTATACAATCCGCATTATATTCTGCAGCTACCAGATATTTGAATGTCGTTGCCTCTCCGCATCTAAACACTGCAGGATCAACACATGCCAATCCTTTTGCTCAGCAGTATATAGGCTTTGGTACTCAATCAGTTTCTCAGCCTTCTGTCGCTTCCGGTTTGTCCCAGCAAGATGGATTTCCAATGAAGCAAGTAAACCAATGGCAAGCGGTACCAATCCAAAAGCATCCTGCTGCTGCTGAAACTGAGATCGTTCGAGGTTCGGAGTCACCAAACAGACAATTTGAAGGAACGATTGGTTTTCCGGAAAATATTAATGAACAAGAAACACAAATTATAGCTTCCTGTGGATCATCTGCAAAGGCAGTCATGAAATACGGGGAAGAAAAATCCCGCCCTCCTGTATTATCCGAAGTACTTGACTCAAATTGTCAGCCTACATCAGGAATGCAAGATTCTATGGAAAAACTAGGCAGCAGCTCTGAAAAAAACACTTCTGTGAACCAGATGAATATTTTGTATGGTATGACTGATCAGTGTTTGGATATTACGCGACCAAATAAACGCAAATCACCAACATCTGAACTTCTTCCTTGGCATAATGAGGTGGTCAAAATTTCTTTATCATCTCCTGATATCAGGTATGTTCCAATTCATAGAACAATTTTTTTCTTATATTGGTTAACTCCGCATATCTCGTGAGTTTTGCACCGATAAACTGATTCAGCTAATGTGTAGTCAAGTCTTCTTTTATGATCTGTGTGCGCCTTTAACTTCCTTAACCAGCTTTTCAATGCCTTCTATTTCTTATGGATACTTATGTCAGCTGCTGCTCTGTGTTTTACGGAGCATGTTTTCTCAATTTTTTCTGACATCTACTGATTGTGCAGAATGGACGAACTGGAGTGGGCTCAAGCTACAAATCGACTGATGGAGGTGATTTTCAATTTAAAAAACATAAATGCTGAAAATTTTGGTGTAGAAATGATGCTGATGAACGATTTTATTTCAGGTGGGAAATGATGCTGAGCTACTTAAAGCTGGCCAGTCTCTTTTCCGGCCTAGGAAAAGGCTTCTACTGACTACGCGGCTTATGCAGAAGTTGCTCAGTCCTGCACCACAAGTCATTCTCTTCAGAGATGCTGCCTCAGCATATGAGAGTGTGACATATATTGTTGCTCGGCTGTCCTTGGGGGATGCGTGCAACTTGAGCTCCGCACGTGCCAAAACTGACCCTGCTGATAAAAGTGACATGTGAGTAATTTTTCACTCAATCATACGCAGTGTAGTAATTTTCCCTTGATCAGACCATTCAAATTTCTGTTCTTAATCTTCGTGCAAAAACTTGTTGGCATCTGCTGTTATTTCTTTCGACGATGAAATAATATTTTTCAGGTGTATATATACGAATTGCTTTCTTGTACAATGTTTCAGGGAGGAAAAAATGAATGTGAGCAGAGTGGTAAACAATCTCAGTTGCCGGTTCAAGCAGTTGGAAGATAACTTGCTGAGGTATGAAAGTCAACTTAAGCAAGGCTATAAAATGCCACACTATTAAAGTATGTTAATTCTTGATGTAATAAATTTTTACACTGCAGATATGACAAGATGCCCTCACTCGTCGACATAAGAGTCGAGTCCCAGGACTTGGAAAGGTTTTCTGTCATCAACCGGTTTGCAAAGTTCCACTCACGCACCACACCAAATCCCTCCGACCCATTTTCTTCAGGCCCTCCAAAAATGTACCGTCAGAGATACGTGACTGCTTGCCCAATGCCCAAGGACATACCCGACAGTGGACTTCAATGCGTCGCACTTTAGCCAGCCCGCCAGCTATAAGACAGACAGCCAAACTAACTCATTTTCAGACCCTGTAGCCCCCCTCAAATTAGGTCTCTATACCCACCATGCCCAAACTCAAAGGCCCGGATGCTAGAGCTTCCCTCCTCACAGAATAACCTTTGCATTCAATTCTGAGAACTGGCTTTGGACTGCAGATGACCGAAATCCGTCGGAATAGTATTTGATGACATCTTTTGAATCTGCTTATCTTAGACTATTCACAAAATGTGTATTATATATTATGTTGTTCCAAATATATATATTCTCCTGGTGTAACAAAATTTCTGTTTAAAGGTCTCTGCAGGTTTATGTTTAAATGCAGATTCTTGGAAACCGCCACCAGGTTGCATCTAAATGCTGTCTCTCTCTGTGTGTAAGCCCTAGACAAGCCTTCAAAACCATGTGGCACAAAAAGTCACAATTGGATTCTGTGTCAACATCATCAGATTCAGAGCCTTTTTGTAGATAATTCCCAGAAGATGAAGGCCAACAGAGAGATGCAGACAGGCAATCTTGAACTGTGTATCTGAATCTCGCAACAAAACACACATCAGCAGACAGCAACCACTCACAAGTAAGATGCTGATCCTATACTGACACTCGATGAATGTGAATGCCCGCATTGATGACTGGTGACTGACTTGGTTTGTCCCACGTGTCATGTGGAAGAAGGAGTATCTAATCTCTCTTGGATTAAAAGTAGGGGTTTGTTTTGGTACGAGGTTTGCTGGCTGGCACTGTCATTGTGGTGGTGGTGGTGGTGATGTCTGACTTGCTGTTCATCCCATAAATACTTAAATAAACAGAAATAAAAAAGTGAAGTTTTATAATGTCCGATTTCAACTCAAGTTCAATTCTATTTGTGTTTCACCCTAACCATTAAGTTCGTGAGTATACTTCAAATAAAAAGTGGACTCACTTCAGTTTGTTTTTTTTCTTCATTTTAATAACCTACGAATTTTTATTTTCAACATCAAGTCAGAATCATCTTTTACATGTTGTCGAGCAATGTTAGGAATGTTTTGTGACCTAATACATTTCTTATACTGTACCATATCAGCTTTCAAAATTTGCTCTACGATGCATGGTTTTTCGAAGATAAATTGCTGAAATATACCATCAAAAGATGTAATAATCCTGTATTTGGCCAATAACTTTATGTTTTTTTTTCATATGACTCTGTAGTGTTATTAGTTTTGATTTTTATTTTTGGATTTAGATAATTGAATATGTGGGTACCACTTCAACAGATGGCCGACTTTCATTTTTGAAACTGTTACGATCCGCTGTTACTTTTTGTCTAATGACGCCACAATAGTTTTCTTCCAAATCCGTTTTCTCATACCGAATCACTCTTTCGAAATCGTTCTTTGATATAAAGTTTTCGAGAATAAATCGCTGAGACTAACCTTAAAACGTGTAAGAATCCCATGAATCTTAGACAATAGTATGACATTATTTCATATGGCTCCATGAGATAATTAGTTTGCATATTTACTTTTGACCCGAATCTCTAAATCTGTAGGTACACTTTTTTTGATAAATGAGCTGATTTCGATGTTTTCATTTCCTGGCATACGAACTTCTATTTTTGAAACTGAGATAGGATAACCTTATACATTTTGTCTAATGATGCCGCGATAGTTTTCATTCCAATCCAATTCTCTTTTCTATACCAAATAAGCCTCTTAAAACTTATGAGTATATTCTTACAGAAAATGGACCGATTTTGATTTTCTCTTATTTGTCCTACATGCGGTTTTTATTTACAAAATTGAGTTAGAATCACCTTCTGCGTGCCTTCTGTAGATGCCAAGACAACTTTCGTCCCAATCTGTTTCTCCGTTCATGCCCACATCGGCCTTTCAAAGTTCGTTCTTCGGACAAGATTTTTCATGGATAAATCGCTCAAACTGGTCCCAAAATGTATCTGAAGCGCATGAAATTTGGTTAAGAGTCTTAAATAGCTTCATATTACATAATGGGTTTATTAGTAATGATTTTTATTTTTGGGCCCAAACGACCAAAATTATTGGTATTGTTATGCATAGCACTTGTATTCCATATGAGGGCTATAGGCCCGAATATATACACGTATAGAGATTATCAAATATGCACAAAACCCCTTATAGAATGGGGAAAATACAAAAAGGTACATATACCTTAGTGAAAAAGTCTGCCAACTGAAGCTCCAAAGGCACATATCGAAGAGTAATAATATCATTCTGTGTCTGGACTCATGTGTAAGAAGCATCAACGACAATATGCTTAGTGAGTTCATGCTTCACCGGATCACGAGCAATGCTGATAGCACCTATACTATCAGACAAAAGAGGAGTCGGCATAGAAACAGAAACACCAAAATCCTCAAGCAGCCACTATAGCCACATAATCTCTTCTGTGACAAGAGGCATGACACGCAACTCAGCCTCTACACTCGAGCGAGAAATTGCTGTCTTCTTCTTAGTCTTCCAAGCAATGAGAGAACCACCAAGAAAAACACAATAGGCAGAAAGAGATCAGCGATCAAAGGAATCACTAGCCCAAGTAGCATCCGAATATGCCTGGAGCTATAAAGTACTGGTGCGAGGAAAAAACAGACGAAGAGATATAGTCCCACGCAAATATCGGAAAACACGAAGAAGATGACTATTGTAGAGTTGAGTGGGAGCCGAAACAAACTGACTTAGGATATGTACATAATAGAAAATGTCAGGACGAGTGACACCAAGATAAACAAGGCTCCCAACAATGTGCCGATAACGATTGGGATCTGCAAGGGGCTCACCATCAATGGCGCGAAGATGAACATTAAGTTCCATAGGAGTCTCAACAGTGCGATGATCAGTGAGAGAAGCACGATCAAGAAGATCCTGAATGTATTTTTCTTGAGACAGATAGAAACCCTCAGGTGTGGAGGAAACCTCAATCCCAAGAAAATAACGAAGAGGACCTAGATCAGACATAAGAAACTGCTCATTGAGACGTGTCTTCACAAAGGCAATATACTGAGAGTCATCTCCAGTGATGATCATGTCATCAACGTAAAGAAGGAGAAGAGTTCAACCACGAGATGAAGTGTGGATAAAGAGTGCAGGGTCATGAGTACTGGCAGAAAAACCAGCAGCAGTGACTACTGAAGTAAAACACTGAAACCAAGCGCGAGGGGCTTGCTTAAGGCCATAAAGAAAGCGGCGAAGACGACAAACCATACCCTCAGGAACAGAATACCCAGGTGGTGGCTGCATATACGCCTCCTCACAGAGTTATCCATTAAGAAAAACATTTTTCACATCAAGCTGAGAGATAGACCACTCACGAACAGAGACCACAGTAAGAAGGGTACGAACAGTGGTCATGTGAGCCACAAGAACAAATGTCTCATCATAGTCCCGGACATGCTCCTGTTGAATACCACGAGCCACAAGGCGAGCCTTGTAGCGCTCAAGAGAACCATCAGAGCGGGTTTTAACCTTATAAATCCACTTGCAAGTGATAGGACGAGCATGTGGGGGAAGAGGTACAAGATCCCATGTGCCAGTGCGCTCAAGTGCAGCAATCTCCTCTGCCATCTCATGCTGCCATTACTGATGATGAATGGCATCACGGTAAGTAGATGGCTCAGAAAGGACAGTGCCAACAAAACCAAGACGATTTGGAGGCCGGATCGACTGACGATCACGAAGAGCGTATGGTGGAGGTGGTTCAGGAGAAGAATTCTCATTAGAAGATGAAGTATCAGGAGGAGAAGGCGCATCAACACACCGATTACGTGTGTAGACATGTGTAATAGACGGTTTATGGCCATAGATAGTACCCGTAGGAGTCGATGGAGACAACTCTGATAAAGATGGCACCTCGGGTGAAGGGGCCGGAGGAGAAGACGCTTTGTAGGGGATATGCAAAGAGGCAATAGGAGTACCAAGAAACATCAGGAAATAAAGTGGCTCAACTAAAGATGCATGAGAAGTATCAGAAGGACGAGGATAGAAAGGGTGAGACTCACCAAAAATAACATCCCGAGAAATCCCTATGCGACGTCCAACATGATACCAACAACGATAGCTCTTATGCTCAGCACTATATCCCAGAAATACACACTCAATAGATTGAATGGTCAGTTTAGTGCGCTCACGAGGTGCAAGAAGCACGTAGCACACACAACCAAAAAGACAAAGACTAGAATAGTCCGGGGTCTTGCCATAAAGGCGCTCATATGGAATCCCACCCTGAGGAACAAATGAAGGCTGAATATTAATCAAATAAGTTATTGTAGAGACTGCATCAGTCCAAAAATGAGGTGGAACAGAAGAAGCAATCAAAAGAGCACGAGTAGTCTCAAGCAGATGACGATGCTTGCGCTCAGCGACACCATTCTGAGCATGAGCACCAGGACAAGAGAACTAAGCAAGGGTGCCCTACTCAGAAAGGAACTGGCGAAGAGCTGCAGAAAGATACTCCCCAGCAGAGTCAGCACGAAAAACCCTAATAGCAGTGTCAAACTGAGTACGGATCATGGTAGCGAAAGTCTTATAGATAGATAAAACCTCATTACGATGTTTCATAAAATAAATTCATGTGTGGCGAGAAAGATCATCTATAATGATATAATATTGATGACTGCCTTGCGAGACGAAAGGAGCCGGATCCAATACATTAGAGTGAACAAGATCAAAAGGACGCTCCAACACTGACTCACTAGAATAATAAGGAAGCTGTAGCTGTTTGCCAAGCCTACAACCTTGACACAGATCCAAAGATACATCACCAGATACAGATGGAAGAAGACCACGACGAACTAATGTAAATAGACGTGAATCACAAAGATGCCTCAAACGATGATGCCATTGAGCAAAAGACGATGGAGAAGAAGTTGATCCCACTGGACTGGCGGATGCAGCGGAAGGAAGACAAAGCCAGTGAAGCTCCCAAAGACGCTGAGAATCACGACGACGGGGGTCAGTACCAACTAGGAGAACCCTTATGCGATCCTGAACACAACAAGAGTCAGAATCAAGGATAATACGGGAACCATGATCAGTGAGCTGGCCAGCTGAGATAAGCTGCATGGTCAGTTTGGGAACATAAGAAACAGTAGGAACATGAAAAGAGGAAGACAAAAGAGTGCCCTGTCCTGCAACAGAGAGAGACAATCCATCTGCGGTCTAAACAGTGATTGGAATAGATGGAGTACGAATGGAAGAAAGACTGGTACTATCAAGAGTCATATGAAAAGAAGCACCGGAATCAAGAATCCATGGAAAAGTACTTGAAGAAGAAGTATGAAAAACAGTAGCAGAACCTGGTGGTGCAGAAGGCTGAATAACAGAACCAGCAGCGCCTGTAGGTGTAGAGCCAGCTATACGACGAAGCAACATGAGCATCTCATGTGTTTCAGAACTAGCAGAACTCAACTGTGAATCTCCAGTAGAAAAACTACTAGAACTGCCTACACCCTGTGAGGAATGACCACCTCGACGAGACTGAGCCTTCTTCTTCTTGAAACAGAATGCCTCCACATGATTATCCTTACCACAGTAGTCACAGTGATAATCACTACCCCTTCCACTCCCAGAAGAGCCCCCACCTGAAGGAGGCGCTGCAGGTGGAGGGGCGGAAATCTTAGAATCAGAAGAGTGCTGAAGGACACTGCAAAAGGCCAGCAATACGAAGACGTATCTCCTCATTACGAACAGAAGCAAGAGCTTCCATCATAGACACACAAGGCTCTCGAGCAATCAGCTGAGCACGAAGCTGCTCAAACTCGTCACGAAGACGGGTCAAGAAATCATAGGTGCGACGAGTCTCAAGAGCAATCTTTTGAGCCTTACAAGACTCACAAGTGCTAGGTGACAGTGGAGGACCAATAGAATCAAGCTGACGCCACAGCTCGGACATCTGGTCAAAGAACTCTTCAACTATAGCTTCACCCTGCCGTAACAGTTGCTCCTGACGTAGAGCAACAATGTAAGTAGACTGACTCGTAGGCTCATAACGATTACGAAGAAAAGTCCATATTTGATGTGCCTGATCGAAGTCAATAATATCTGCAAAAAGGCGCTCCTCCATACTAACAGCAAGAATAGAAGCAACACGAGCATCTTCATCTAGCCATGTCCTATAGGCAACAAACTGAGACTCATATGATGCCACATCGTCATCATAATCAGCAATTAATTTCTTCTTCGCAGTCTCATCAGCGCCATCAGGAATCACAGGTATGGTAGGAGGAGTAGGAAAAGCTGGACAAGATAAATCACCAGTAAGAAACTCCCAAAAACGAAGACCACGCATATGCAGCCGCATGTGACGAACCCAATCGCGATAATTGGTGCCATCGAAAAGCACCAGACATCGCATAATCTGCACACCGCCCGACGAAAGAGCTGGAGGAGTAGAAGACGCCATATTGAAACACCAACGATGAACGACAAGAAGAAATTGACGAATGACGGCGAATTTTACGAGCAAGTGCAAACACGCAGGAACAACGATTAGGAGAAAAACCTAACCCTAATTCTGGCTCTTGATACCATGTTATTAATAGCACTTGTATTCCATATGAGGGCTATAGGCCTGAATATATACACGTATAGAAATTACCAAATATACACAAACCCCTTATAGAATATGAAAAATACAAAAAGGTATATATAGGTCTAACAAGTAAATCCTTACAAAATGGGTTGATTATGATTTTCTTTTACTTGTCCTACCTGCAGACTTTTGTTTTCAAAACTGAGCTAGGATCGCTTTATCCGTGCCATTTAGAGATGCCACAATACTTTTCGTCCTAATCTGTTTTTACATTTGTGCCCAGAACGGTCTTTTAAAGTTTGCTTTTCAAACACAATTTTTCATGGATAAATCGCTTATACATGCCCCTAAAATATTTTGGAATCGCACTAAATTTGACCATGAGTATCAAAAAAATTTATATTACATTGTGGGCTGGATGGTTATGATTTTTATTTCCGGTCTCAAATCACCAAATTTGTGGGTGTGCACCACTATGGGAAATGGGCTGATTTCAGTTTCCTTTTATTTGTTCTATGTGTGGACTTCTGTTTTCAAAACCAAGCTAGGATCACCTTCTACGCACCATCTATAGATGCCACGACAGTTTTTATTCCAATCTGTTTCTTCGTTCGTGCCGAGATTAGTCTTTCAAAATTCGCTCTTCCGGCACAATTTTTTATGGATAAATCATTTGAACGAGCCCTAAAATGTGTCTGAATCACATGAAACTTGGTCAAGAGTGTTAAAGTGTTTCATAATATAATCTGAACTTTTTAGTTCCGATTTTCATTTCTGAGACCAAATCACCAAATTTGTGGGTAAACCATATGAAAAATGGGCCGATGTTGGTTTTCTTTTATTTATCCAACTTGCGAACTTCTGTTTTTGAAACCGAGCTAGGATCACCTTATGCGTATCATCTATAGATACTACGACAGTATTTGTCCCGATCTGTTTCTCCGTTCGTTCTCAGATTGAGCTTTTAAAGTGTTCTTTTTGGGCACAATTTTACATGGATAAATCATTAAAACGCACCCTTAAAATGTGTCTAGATCACATGAAACTTGGCCAAGAGTCTTAAAAACTTTAATATTACATTATGAGCTTGTTAGTTCTGATTTTTATTTCTTGACCCAAATGACCAGATTTGTGGATATACGCCTACAGAAAATGATCTAATTTTAATTTTCTTTTATTTGTTCTACCTGCGGACTTCTATATTTGAAATCGAGCTAGAATCACCTTTTTCTTGTCTTCTATAGATGCCAAGACAGTTTTCTTCCTAATCTGTTTCTCCATTCGTGCCCAGATCGGAATTTTAAAGTTTGCTTTTTGTGCAAAGTTTTTCTTTGATAAATCGCTGAAACACGGCCCTAAAACATGTCTGAATCGCATAAAACTTGACCGAGTCTTAAAAAGTTTCATAATACATTGTGAGCTTATTAGTTTTGATTTTATTATGAGTCCCAAATGACCAAATTTGTAGGTATACACCTATAGAAAATGAAATTATTTTGGTTTACTTTTATTTGTCCTACCTGCGAACTTCTTTATTTAAATCCGAGCTAGGATCATGTTCTGCATGCCATCATTAGATACCACGATAGTTTTTGTCTCAATCTAATTTTCTATCTTGCATAGATCAGCCTTTCAAAGTTCGCTCATCGGGCACGATTTTTATGGGAAAATCATTGAATTGGACCAGCAATATGTGTCTGAATCATACGAAACTTGGACAAGAGTCTTAAAAAGTTTCATATTATATTATGGGCTTGTTAGTTATGCTTTTCATTTCTGGGCTAAAATGACCAAAACCTACAAAAATGGACTGATTTTGTTTTTTAGGGATAAAACTCAGAAAGGCCTATGAACTATCACCACTTGCCTAATTGTGGTCAGAATTACCACGATTTCTGAAAAAGGTATTGATATGGCAATAATTTATCCTATTTAGGTGCCTATACTTAATATATTTGAGTCGTTTCTGAGTGACTATGGGTGATTTATAGATGATTTTGTCTCTTTCAAGTTAAATATGAAAAATACTGGATTTGGAAGAAAAAAAGATGAAAACGATGCAAATTGGACTAAATTCGGATAAAAAGCCAATCTCAAGGGTCAAGATGTCAAATGAAGAACTACAGGGGTCAATCTGCAAATATGAAGAACTTTTACTCGACCCAGATTGAGCTGCACAACAACACGCACAGTCCAAATCGTGTCTTATGTCGGCACTCGATCCTGATCGTGCTTAAACTCGAATCAGATCGTGCACCTTATGTTGGAAACTCGAACCAGATCGTGCGGACGCGTGGAGAGCCCAGAAAATGCAGTTTTTAATTTTTCTTTAGTAATCCTTTTGGCGATAAGATTCATGCCGAAAACAGTTTAAGGTGATATATCATATATAAATAGAGGTCTAGGGCTCATTCTTCACATCTTCGCACATACAAGAGCACGGGAATTCTATCGTTCAGAGTTGGAGCATCACTCAATATTTTACTTTCAATGTTCGATTGTCCTTATGCAGTAAATTATTGACTACAGTTGATTTCATATTGTGTTGTTTTCGATTTTGGTCTTCATAGCTCACAAATACTAGTCAAAGTGTGATGATATTAATATCTTCTAAATATGCAGTCAAGTCGCATGATAAATAAACTGCTCAATATTTTTAGGCCAACCTCTGATTCCAGTCTTCGGTTGACTAGAGACATTGACTACAACTAAACAGAATATCCTACCCAAGCCTGATTCCGATCTTCATAGGTAGGAATACTCTAGCCTATAGGATAACAAATTTAATCCTAAATTCAATTCATTTAGTATACATAATTGAGCTCTGAATTACTACACATGACAATTCCTAAGACATTTTGTGCAAGATCAATAAGACAACCAACCATACACATGACATGCATATATATAATTCAAAGAGGATGAACAATAATAGATGACAATACTTAATTGATAACTGTGACATGAGTTTACAACAATCTAGAATCCGCAGGACCCTAAGTTAGAGACGACTACTCACTACGAAATATTAAAATAACAATCATAAAATAATTATGAAAGTAAAACAAGGATGATAGAGGAAAGCTTATTCTCTTGAAACTCCAACTCTGAACGGAATTCGTCTCTCGGAATGCAAGAAGATGTGATATGGTGTCAGACTTGTCAGGGTTTGAGCCAGGATGTCTTATTTATAGTTGATTTGTCTTCCTGTAGTTTTTGATAATCTTCCATGTTTGACACCCAAATTAAATTATGAAACGATAATTATCCATCGGTTATAGTTGGTCAACTTGGTCAAACTAGTCAAAGTTAGTTCGGTCAACTCTGGTAAACTCAGTCAACTCTCATCAACTATTTTTCTTAAATTACACTTCACTCCCTGAAGTTCCATCAGTTGATAGATTGGCCTGATTGGCCATTCAATGTTCGCTCTTCGCTACGATTTTGCATGGATAAATCGCTAAAATGGGCCTCTAAAACGTGTCAGAATCACTCGAAACTTGGCCAAATTTTTTTAAAAGTTTCATATTATATTATGGATGGATTATTTTTCTTACTTCTCCAACCAAAGAATTTGTGTTTTTAAAACTAAGTTATAATCACCTTCTACATATCGTCTAGTGATATCGTGTAAGTTTTCATCCTATTCTGTTTCTTTCTTTCCTGTTCATATCAATTTTTCATATTCTATCATCGAATATGTCTCCTCATTGATAAGTTGATGAAACGGCACGCCTAAAATATGTCTGAATCATGTAAAACGCGTTCAATAGTCTCAAAAGTTTCATTCTACAATGTGGGCAATTAAGTTTTAATTTTTATTTTTTGATCCGAATTATCAAATTTGTGAGTATACCCCTATAAAAAATAAACAATTTTAATTTTGTTCTTATTTTTCCAACATATGGACTTCTGTTTTTGAAACCGATCAAGGATCACCTTCAAATTCTTGTATAGAGATAACATGACTGTTTTCATCTCAATCCATTTCTTATTTTCTGCCTACATCAGCTTTTCAAAATTTGTTCTTCGCGTATGATTTTTCATTAATAAATCGTTGAAACGGGTTTCCAAAACGTGTCTAAATACTGTGAAACTTGGCTGATAATCTTAGAAAGTTTCATTCTACACTATGTGATAGTTAGTTTAGATTTTCATTTTTTGATCTGAACCACCAAATTTGTGGACATATCCTTATGAAAGTTGGTCAAGTTTGATTTTCTCTTATTTTTCCAGACTACGTACTTTTAGTTTGGAGATTGAAGTAGGATCACCTTCTACTTATCATCTAGATTCGACAGTTTTCATCCCAATTCGACATTTTACTTGTCTTTTATTAGATCAGCTTATCTAAGTTTTCTCACAATTTTTCCAGAATAAATAGCTAAAATGAACCTGTAACTGAATTTCTTGGAACTTGATCTATATTGTTAGAGTCTTTAACATGAATTCATGCAATAGTTTGTTTGGATGTTCAATATTTAACCCTCGTCAACAATCATTGAATAATAGACCGATTTCAGTTTTTCTTGTTTCGTTTGCATGCATGTGGAGTACTTCTGTCTTCAAAAATGAGACAAAATCACCTTCTACATATTGCTTTCTAGTAATTTTGTTATTATTATTTCTTATTCTCCATTTCTCTTTTCATACAAGTCATTGAAAATTAACTTCTCAATAAGTGTTTTTATTAGATTTTTAATTATGAATAAGAATAGATCTTAAGCCATCCACAACTCAAATTAAATTCAACCACCATTAAAAATCAAAGTGATTTCATTTTCACACACAATTCCATTAAATAAAAGATTACCTTAGTTATCTATGTTTTGATCTTAAACTGAGTTACATAGTTACATGTCAAACATTCTCTCTAGTACTTGCCTCCGGAATTGCATGTTAGCCAAATGTACAAAGGTGAAAAAAATATCTCATGGCAATTTAATCTCTACACTCCATTGCAATAAATATTATCAGATTTAAAATTTTATTAAGAGTAACAGAGGTCATATACATAAATAATCCTCTTGGAAGTCATTGCATGGCATCCTATTGGACAAACATGTCCACAAAAATCTTCCATAATAAATGAGGTTCCTCACTATCATGAGAGTTCATGAAGTATGAAATGACACTTACACCCCATATATGTTGCTACAATTGAGTGGTCTGATTGTTAAATAGATAAAAATTATCATATGTTAATTTAAGATTAAATTGAATGGATTAAAGAGATATTAATAGCAGTTTATCAAATTTAATCATATGTATTTTTTTAAAATTTCGTGCAAAAAAGTAAAATATGATGTATTATTTTATTAGTGTGAAAGTATTTTTTATGCATTATGATGAAGAAGTAATTAATATTTTACTTTTAAGATATGTGATAGTATTAAATGTGTATTAGATTTGATAAATATAAAAATAAATAAATATGTGTTAGTTAAATAACAAATAAAAAGGGAAATCGGCCACATTAAAATTACCTTCTTGAGAGGTCCGTTTGATATCTAAAAACTACTCAGCAACAGTCGGAAAGGTGGAGAATGTTGGAGTGAACCAAAAAAGTGGGTAGAGTCTGATCTAAATGTTAACTAGATAAGCGTCTTGTAGTTATATGAATAGTTGGATTTGGATTCGGTGTTGCGCTGTAATTTGCTGCGCGGTCCAAAACGACATCGCTTTGTTTGTTTGCTGACTACTCAACTTAAAACGACGTCGTTTTGGCATATAATTTCAATTGAATAATCAGTAAACAAACAAAACGACGTCGTTTTGAGCCGCGCAGCACCGGATCCTCTTCCTAAATAGTTATGAACCCCGTAGACCATCCCGATAGGGGTGGTGAAAGGAGAGCCCCAATTTGTAAAAAAAAACCGTAACCCCTTAGGGTTATTAGACTGAAATTTTGATAATTCAATTTTTTAGAATTGAATTTGAGAGTAAAATAAAATAAAATAACACCATTAATCATAAACCAGTAATATTTATAACATCATAAAATACAAATTCAATGACAAAACTCTTCTAATGCCTCTGCAAAATGAAAATGAAAAACCAATTCATTTTATTTGCTGAGACGTCGAGAGTCTTACGTTGTTTGACACAAAACAGGTTCGTCGTTGAAGCCTTTATACTTGAATAAAACATAATAAGACAAAGCGAGTCCCGAATAGGCGACACAACTTAGTCGGAAGTCGAACCGGAATAATGGGACAAGCCATCAATATGTTTGAATTTTCGTCGAGTGATGTCATCGAGGCGTTCCCTTTTCTCATCATTTAGATGAGTCTCCCAATCTCCGATTCTCGCCTTTCTGAAAAATGTGTCATTCGGTATGGCAAATGATATTCCCTCAACCGAGGTCAGTTGGGTCTTATTCACCTCCAAGTTACTCAACTTGTCGAAACTACAAAACGACACGATTCCCTCCACCACGCCTTGATCCTCCTCCGCCGTCGAAAACGGCTGACCAATAAAATCGGCCAGTCTTTTCACGTTGTGGACGGGTCTCTCCATCAGATCTTCATATGTCATGGTCAATATTGTATCCGGAGATTTCAGACTGGCATTCATGTACCCAACGACATGGTCCCAATAAGGCCCGCCATGCACAAATCCGTCGCAAAACATGTCGACGGCCGCGTCCAGCCCCGACGTGGAAGTGCCCTTCCACGCCTTTTCCGCAAACATCCAGAGCGACACAAGCACGTCCTTAGGCTCCCTCATCACATACACAATCTTGCACCCGGACTCGACCACGGACCTCGGAAGCAGCGAGTGCGGCAAGTGGGAGCTCAAAATCGGCGAATCCGGATTCGGGTCGTCCAAATGCGCCAAAGCGTGGATCTCAAGAAACGGCACGCAGGCGTGGGGGTTGCTCGAAATCAAAGGGTTGTCGGGAGAGGATCGGCCACCGTGACCAAAGTCGTAGCGAGACCGGTTCACTAGGCAGAAAAGGAGAGCCTTGAGCCAGGTGGTGCCCGATTTGGGGAAGCTGGCGAGGACGATTTGATCCGATTTGGCGCGGAACTTTTCTTGGACGGATATGATCCCCGGGACAACATGGTCATGGAACCAGTGCCCTTGGTACTGCTTCAGGCTCGCAGTCAATCCTCTTCTGGCGGGCAAAGCTCGGACGATCTTATCGATATGGAGGGTTGTTCTTGAGGCTGGATCAGACCCATTTTTGCCTGGTTGTTGAGCCATCGGCTGGCCGGAGCAGTAGGCACTGAGCTAGTGAGAGGAGGCCAAGGTTGATGTTTGTGGGAGGATGCTTTGCTTGCTTAGAGATGATAAGGAATGACCTATACCACCATTTATAATAACTAGAGCGAAATGGTTTAATGTGCAAAAATGTATTTATGACAATCTTATCTTAACAATGCACCGTTCCAATGAATTTTGTTAGAGTAAAATAGAAATGCAAGTTTGTTTAAAATAAAAAATAATTTAATATTTTTTCACCATTTTTCACCTATAGCTTGCTTTGCTACGAGCACAAATCGACGTTGTTTTGTGCTATAAATGACGTCGTTTTGGATGACAGTACACGAAACGACGTCGTTTATAACATAAAACGACGTCGTTTTGTGCTCACAGCAAAGCGCTACACAACACCGGATCCGTGTCCATCTAACCAAATAAAAATAATAATAAAATCAAGAATTTTTCTTTCCAACAATTTTTTTCTAAACCAAACCGACTCTTAGTATAATGAATTCTTATTCTATTCAATTTAACATTAAACAAATAATTAGACTATTCTTAAACACGTCGAAACATCAACTTCAATCGCAGGAATCAAGATCCTCAAAAATGCTGAATAAATCATCAAAAAAAAATACATACATATATATATAAATTTATATCAGATGCAAGATTTACAGCAAAATTTCCCAGATGAATCAAAAAAAATCTGGAAAATTCCATTCAATCCGAATCTAGAAAAAGTCGCAGACTTTGCAAAACCGATAATTCTCTATATATCCATATCCTCTGTTTCCACCGTCGAGAATCAAGAACAGCTGCAATCCTCCGTGGTACATTCGGCGGCCTCGTAGAACCGAATCAGACCCTGCAAGACCGACACCCGCGTCTCCAGGAGGAGGATGTAGTCGGCAGTTTCTCGGAGGAGTTTGTCCGCGTTGATCTCGGCTGACGTTGTTTCTTGTTCCGGGATCAGGCTTTGGAGGGCTTGCAGCTTCTCGGAGAGGGGCTTGACAGAGTTTCTCGCGGCGGCGGGTCTGCGTTTTCGGGCGGAGGAGGGTTTGACCTTGGGGTTCATGATGCCGGAGCAGAAGAGGGAAACAGAGCAGAGAAAATGCGATTCAAAATCTTGTGTGCTCTGTTTTTCTTTTGAACAGAGTTTTATGCAGCTTGAGCTATGAAAATGCCCATGACATGTTCGGTTAATTACGGATTTACCATTGGTAGGCCTTCAAAGCGTTTGTAATTACATATTTGGGAAAACCTCTATCATTTCTTTACTATAACTATCAAAATATTTAAAAAATTATTGGATTTGATTCACTAAATATAATTAATTTTATTAACTTATTTAGTTATAGTTGATTTAATATGAAAAAATGACTATATTTCTGTAAATAAAACGATATCATTTAATTTGATAGGAAAACAACTTAATTTTAGAACGTAGATATAATTCATATAATAATATTAGTTAAGAAATCCAATTTTAAATTTTATTTTAAGAAATCAATTCAAATTGTTTTTTCTTGCCTCATTTTTGATATTTAGATAGTTTTGTCCATAGTTATCAGACTGGACCGAAAGTCGAACTGGATAGGACTTTCGTTTCCGATTTTTAGATTGAACCGACGATTCAAATTAATTTAACTATTGGTCAATTAAATGTAATTTAATCTTCTAATTATCAAAAGATTAAAAAATAGATAGCCGAGTAGATTGAGCGTTCGCCAGGATCGAATCCCGACTGTGTCATTTTACTAAAATAAATTTTTAGGTTTAGATAATATGCAATTAAACTTTAGTTAAGCCACTAATTATAATAAATGGGTCAACCGGTCCGGTTCAATGATTATGTAATATACGGTCCGATTTCATCCGGTTCATGATGCAATCAGATCTTATATTTCAAATCGGACCGGCATCAGGTCTGGTTCCTGGTTGAACCGGTCAGTCCGATCTAATTCTGATAACTATGATTTTGACCTTACGTGTGGAAATGATTATATTTTGAGGTTCCTTTTAGGGGTTTTCCCAACATTTTCTTGTTGAAGGCTTTTTATGGATCTATATTTAGTGCAGACAAATAAATTTACGGTCAAAATAGTTTCACGAAAAACAAGAATGGTATTTTATAAAATAGTGATAGTTTTCTAATTTATGAGTAATTTTATTTATACAGAACACATATAAGTAACATATTAATTAGTAAAATCTAAAACTACAACTTTTTAAGTGATTGGTAACTGCTTTCCAGCACTAAATCATATTCCGACTTTCATTATTTTGAAGCCCTAGATTATGTTTGGTTTAACAAAAACGGAAAAGAAAAATAGATGAAAAGTCATTAAATAAGAAATATTAAATAAAAGTTATAGGAAATATTTCACATCTCTAACCAAATAGGATTAAAATAATATAAAATTTATGAGAAATTAATTTTCAGATCTATCATGTTATCTTTACCAAACAAAGCCTTTACACTTACAAATAAAAAACTCTTGATTAAGTTTTACTATTTTGAAGCCAAAAGAAACTAGAGTCAAGTTGAATTGAAATTAAATTGCATTATTTTGATTATCTTATAACATTTTATCTTAGTATTTAAGTTTCCGAGTTAGTTTCAGTTAAGTGCACATTTAATATGATGTATTAAGATGTGTGCAATATTAATTATGTTTATGAAATTATCGTGTCGGAAATTGAGTATCGAGATAATTAGTACTCCCTTTGTCCTCTATTACATGTCGTTTAAGGTTAATTTGAGTAGATTAATGAGAAGTTAATGCTAGCGGTTGAACAAATTTAATGAATGAGTGGTTGATGTTTTTATAAAAAAATTCATGCAAAAATTAAAATTGGTAGATGATTACTAGTTGAGAATGTATTTTTTATTGAATATGATAATGAAGTGATTAATATTTGACATTTTAAGGTAATTGTTGACATTAAATACACATTGACAATTATTAAGCAACAAGTAAAAGTGGACAAAAAAATTTGATTAAGTGACATGTAGAAGAGAATAGAAGAAGCACACCACTACAACTAAAAACGAATAAAAATAATAATAAAAAAATGTATTATTAGAGGCATTTCAAATCAGTCAGGTAGTATTAATAGGTGTAATTTATACTAGAGGGGCAATATGGTCAAAAAAAATTGAGAGAGAGAGGAGTGTAGTTGTGAATGGGTTGGAATTGGAGTTGGCAATGTGTGTGAGAGGGCTGGCAAATGCATGACTTCCGCCTCCTCCTCCTTCCTTGATTACCTTCTTGCTTGATTATTATTGCAAGTGCAAGTGCAAGTGCCTTTACAATCCTCCATGTGAAAATGGGAGAGCATGGTCCCCTCTCCAGCCTATCCAACCCCAACTCACACCCTCATTCCCATCAAAAGAGATGCACATGGGCTTCCACATGCCAAAAGAAATCACCACTAAAAGCACAAAAACAAGGTAAGAAATGGCTACACAACTACACCTTCTCCATCCCCAAGCACCAACTTGTTCACTAGTCTTTTGCCTCTCTTCACTACCTAACATGGTTCCCTCCCCATGTCGGCACACCGCCCCTTCCCCGCGCCCATTCCGAATATCTATCAGTACGCCGTTCTGATACTATGAAGATTAATTAAATCCACACTTTAAAACCAATTAACAATAAGTTTGGAAGTCCAACTATATATAAAGATCATCTTAGAGCTTGTAATGAACGATATGAGATTTGCCTACTTATATGACTTAACGGAAATTATTATAACAGAAAAAAATCCACATCGGAAACTCGCCCAGTAACTTCCTTTATCCTCATTTCCATGAGGATACGTCTCATTAGATGAAATCTTGAGACCCAAACTTCTTTGCAAACATCAATGAGTGAGCGACATGAATCGAGGATCATACATTTCAGAAAACCGGAAAAGGGAGGCATCATGGTGACAGGCAATCATCATCTTCATCAACTGGCCTTGGAGCAACATGATGCAAAGGGAACTTAGAGCCCCATCTTCTACACATTCCCAGCATGTTCCTCTCCTCCTTCATCTTCTTCTTCATGGTACCAATCCAGACAGTAATAAAATTTCAAAATCTGAGATCAGATGAGGAATTTGAAATCCTTCATGAAAATACACAGCTTAAACGTCCGGATCTCGGAATCAGATAACCGAAATTTTTATTTTTCCGTTCATGGGATGGGATGGATCCAGCAACCCAGGCGTAGGACAAAACCGCAACTAAAGGGGGTTGCATATGTACATAGTAAAATGAGTATGAATTCCAGTGCTCGAAAAAAATCAGAAAGTTCGATTTCCATGCATTCTTTTTCTCATTGATGGTAAGTGAAGGGGCTGAAATCCATCAGCGACATGCACCGGATCTTCTTGTGCTGCGGGATGTGGAACTTGGGTTCTTTCGGTACCGTGGGACTCTTCTCAGACCTGAAAAGGAGAAAAATCAGTTTACGAAACTCGGCGGGGAATTAAATTTGGGGAAAATCGAGTGGCTGAGGTCCAGACTCGCCTTCGGGGAACGAAGGGCCTGTCGAAGTAGGGCATGGGTTGGGCCTTGGGGACGAGCTCCTTCCTCAGCCTCCGGATCTCCTCTTCCTCCGCCAGCTGCAGTTGCAAGAAGTTCGATTTTTTGAATTTTTTGGAGATTTGAGAAAATGTCTTGGAGATGAGAAATTTGTGAAAATAATACCTTCTGCTGCCGCTCTCGTTCCATCTTGTACTGCTCGATCAAGCTCATCTTCTCCGCCACCTGAAAGCGTGATCGGGTAAATCCAACCTTCAGAGAAAATGATTGTGTTTAAAAAGTCTGCGACGAAATGAACAGGTGCTGTGAATTACCTGATGGTCAAATTCGGCGCGCTCCGCTGCTCTTATGTCAGAGCGGAGCTTGAGGTCAATCGGCCGCGTGCACTCCTTCACTGGAGGTTTCACCGGGAACTGAGATCCCACAACACAGAAAACAACCTAAACATGAGTCCAAAGATGTCTTATGAATTGTGATTTGCTCGGTTTTGAGATATCTGAATTACCTCGGGCTCATCAGTTGTCCAGGGAAGGCCTTGGGCGATGGGGATGCGCAGCCGCTCCTGCTCCGCCATCAATCTGCGAATCTTGGCCATGAGCTCCTCCTCCTTCATCCTGCCCCGTTGCTGCGATTTTCGAAAGATAAGGGATTGGAAACCGTTGTATCAAAATGCTGATAAAAGCGAAGAATGTGAGCTTATGGGATGGATGTGATACCTCAGTTCGGAGCTTGAACGGTTTCTGGCTGGTGACTCTCAGCTGCTTCTTCTTCCATCTGCTTCCACCGAACGATCCGCAGGATTCAATGCTCTAAAATCCACAAGCATTTGAAAATCAACGGATAAAAGAGACCGATTTCAAAGGTTTATACTTCAAATCAATGCTCAGCATCTAAAACTCGATAAAACAGTGAATCAAGGGCTTACACTTCTTCTGCTCCTACGGCCGCCGCCAGCTCCGCTCGAGGCAGTGAAGCTTCAAAACCCAAAAAAGGAAAAACATTAGCACAAGCAAGTAACCAAAGCTACCTTAAGCCGCAAGCAATGTGAAACCAACTAACCTTCCAAAGGCGCTGCTATCCAGCGAGGACCTCGAATCCAGCCCCAACTTCTCCGACGTCATATACAAATCTGATGGACAAAGCGAAGACATTGTCTCGTTCAACTCATCACCCTCCTTCTGCGCCTGCATTCCCGGCAAAGCCCAGTTCACCACCTTCCTATGCATAAACCGGTTATAAAACTCTGCGCTTTCGCCTTCTGCTTCCTTCTCCTCCTCCCCATCGCCATCTCCACCGGCGCTCTTCTTCCTCATCGTCAGGAGCTTCTCGAAAGCCTTGACCAGATGCATCACTCTCCCGGACCCCGGCTCGGGCACGCTCTCCCTGGCCTCCTCCAGCAGCTTGTCGCGGTTGCGCTTGAATGTCGCGCTGCTCAGCTCACTCTCCTCCTCCGCCCCACCAGCCCGGTCTTCCAAGTTTCCAACTTTGCCGTCAGCAGCCTCAAATCTTCTACTCTGATCAACCCCATCAGCGCCATTTTTATGGTTTTCACCTCTGATCTCATCAGCCCCCAATCTTCCTCTCTGAACCCCATTTTCAAAGCCTCCATCTTTGACCCTACTAGCCTCAGATCTTCCACTCTGATTAACCCCATCTGCCCCATTTTCCAAGTTTCCATCTTTGCCCCCACCAGCCTCTCTTCCACTCTGATCAGCCCCATTTCTAGGTTTTCCACCTCTGCTCCCACCAACCTCAAGTCTTCCGCTCAGAGCCCCATTTTCCAAGTTTCCATCTTTACCCCCACCACCCTCACACATCTCAATCCGATCACCACCCCCACCTCCCAAATTCCCGAAAAACGTCTCCTGCGAAGCTCTCAGACTCTCATACGCCGCGCACAGACACTTCTTCACGCCCTTCTCCCTGCACTTCCCGCAAACGTTACTGCCGCGATTCTTCTTCGCGACCACAAACCTCCGCTCGCGCATCAGGTTCCTCGGCGACACCAAAAGACTCGAACTCTTCGCCACGGTTTTCATCCCCGACTTGCTCCCGCTCTTCGCCGACTTCGCCGCCGGACTCGATTTCGCCACGTTAGGGTTCACATTCTCGGCCAAGACCGCACCTTCAAGGGTTTTCGCCCTCGGGGTCTGATCCCTCTTCACCGGAGTGGATGATCCAGCGCTCTTCGCGTCCATCAGAACAACAACGTCTCTTGAAGTCGGAACACTTCACCGGAGATTCGAATTCGAATTGAAAACGTAGAATTTAGGGAAAGACTGCGAGACGAAGAGGATGAAAATCGATTTTGCAGAGTCGAATCGAATTGAATGAGTGGGGATTAAAGCGAGAGCGGAAGATGAGGAGCGGAAGAGGGTTTTGGAGAGAGAGGTGGAACGTTGACGCTCGCTGTAACGGCTAGTTTCCATCGCGCGGACGAATCCTGACCGTCCGATTGAATCTTTTATATTAATTTTCATTTTCCTTAATTTCCCCTCTTTGACCAAATTCTATTTTGTTTGTCTATTTAATTTTTGAAAATGAGTGAAAAATATAAATTTGTTTAGGTTCATGTTTAGAGATTTAATGTCTTGCAATTTAATTTTGGGTTCGTTGTTATAAATGAAAATTAAGTGTTCATTTTGAATTTAGATTTTAATTTAAAGATTTAATTTTGAATTCGGGATGCATTCAGATGAAGGATTTATATCGGGTATTTATATGCTTGTTCACAGTAAGCTAATATCGGAGTGATTTTCATCAAAACTTTGATTTTAATTTCTATTATTAATTTATT
>NQLW01000095.1:1592741-1604767 GCA_002312845.1 Kalanchoe fedtschenkoi
GTTAAAAATATTTAATTAAAGGAAATAGGTTAGAAGACAAAAAAATTGATTAAATAAATAAAAGGGAAAATTACAAAAATGGGTATGAACTATCACAGTTTTACAAATTACGGGTGTAACTACCATTTTTTGCAATTTGCAGGTTTTTCAGTTTTAGGGCTGTTTTGTAAGTAAATATTTTTCAATCAAGTCCAGATCAAATTTAAACTAATTACAAATTCACCCTCAACAAAACTAATCTAACCACCCATTCTTAAATTTGTTCAACCGTTAGCATTAACTTCATCTTAATCTACACTTGCTTACGTTAACATGGATAATTTAGGTTAGATTAGTTTTGTTGAGGGTGAGTTTGTAATTAGTTTAAATAAGATCTGGACTTGATTGAAAAATATTTATTTATAAAACAGTCACAAAACTGAAAAACCTGCAAATTACAAAATATGGTAATTACACTCGTAATTCGTAAAAATGTGGTAGTTCGTACCCCTTTATTTAGTTTTCACTAAATAAAACTATGTAACATCTTTTTCATACCTGGATAAAATCAACAAACCAAACACGTCTCAATCTCTCTCCAACGGCGTCTCACCACCACTGCTCCCAACCGCCGCCGCCCCTCCCCCACCCCCACCACCTCCTCCATCTTCCTCCTCCAAAACCCTAACCCTTGATCGCTCCGGCGCTTGAAAGACCTGGCCGTTATAAAAACCAGATTTAACGCGCTCAAGTCGTCGATCGTTGACCAGGCTCGAGTCGATCCGATCACTCTCTCTCTCTCTCAGGACTGTTGAGTTGCTTTACAAGGTCGACTCCATCCAGGTACACTCCACACCAACTGTTTGTGAAAATGTCTGGAATTTTTTCAAAATCGTCATGATGGGCACAGTTACGAGTCTTGCATTACTTTATGAATGATTGTCACAGTAGCGAATTGTCAAGCTCTTTATGTCACAGTTCGAAATGGTGAAAACTATTTTTTCACACTTGTCTTTTCCGTTGTTCGGAAGTTCGAAAATGGATGTGATTTTCGCCGTGAAATGGTTGATTTTCTCTGTTCCCAGCCAGGTTAGTATGAAAAAAAAAACCAATCTCCTGTGTACAAATGTTTGAAAACGGAAGAGGAAAAAGGTCGGTACTGAAAAAAATTCGTAAAAATGTCAGCTTTCAGTTTTAAAGATGAGATTGAGTTATGTTTGCATTCTGTATGTTTGTAAAAATGTCGGTTTTTTTGGTGATGATGTGTGTTGTTGTTGGTTCAGGATAGAGATCCGATGATAGTGAACGGGAAGAAGACGCCCGAGAGGGATTTGATCGAATTCTTGGACTACCTTGATGCGGTTGTGGTGTGAAGGAAGCCAGAGCCTGGTCAGCGAACTAGTTAACTTTTTGAGATCTGAATGGAGGGGAGTGGTGCAGAGGAACGGGAGAGTTGTGATTGAAACACTGAGAGGCGAGGCTGAAGATGAGGGTGAAGATTCCGAGGCTGCGAGGAGGAAACTGCAATCCCATAAAAAAGTTCCAAATTGGGGTTTGGGCCCTGGAATTCGAGGGAAGAAAAACATGACATTTGCGGACGAAGGTGTCGTGGTAGAAACAGGACTGTAATTTTCTATCGGCAAAATGCTGGCACTTAGAAGGCGGGTGGAGGAAATAGAGGCCGGGTTGGCGAGCGTAGGAGCTCAGGATAACAATGTAGAAGCGGAGAGTGAGAGCGGAACTGGTGACAGCGAATACCATGGAACCACATCTCCACAAGTTCTGCGGCAGAAACTGATCGCAAAATTATGCATCAGCAAGGCTAGAGTGGGGAAGAGTAGTTCAGCTTCCCCGCACGCGATCATCACAAAACGGACACTACCCGAGTCCACAGGAATCTCAAGATCAAATCCTGAACATCTCTCCGCTGTTTGAAATTATGGTTTACTTAATTAATTTGGTTTGATTTCGAGTTTCAGTTACGATTTTATTTTTTTTAAAGAAATGATGATTAATAATTTGATTTTATTTTTTTATTTTTTTCAAATGAATCAAATCGAACCATTTCATTATATTTTAGATATATATAAATTTAATTGAATTTAAAATAAAAATTAATATCTCTATACTATAATTTAGTATAAAGTTTCATTTTTTTAATGAATGTAAAGTTTCATATTTAGTAAACAAATTAATAAATAAAATTAATAAAAAAATTAAATTGAACCAAATCGAATCAAATGATATATTTAATTTTAATTTTCAAACCGCGATTGAATTTGTATTTTTATTAAACACGGAACCGATTGAGCCATTGCCGAGAGAGTAAGCAAACGCTGCGTTTGGACGTAGTTTGAAACGAAACGCCGTGTTTGATGTGAAAGAGGAGCGAACCACTGCGTTTGAAGCCGATTTGAGACAACACGCGGCGTTGAAAGTGTATTTTGTAGAGCTGGAGGCAGAGGAGAGAAGCCAAGCCTGCAGTTGAAAAATCAGTTGCACATATGAGCTCAGCCCCAAGAGCTCTCCTACGAAAATCGAAGCTTCTCCTTCAAACCACCGCAGCCCAATGCCAGGCCCTCCTCCAATCCTACGCCGCCGACCGCCGCCTCACCCCCACCAAGCAGCTCCACGCGCACGCCACCGTGGCCGGCCACTTCTCATCCGTCCAGCTGAGGTCCGCTTTTGCCACTACTTACGCAAGCTGCGACTTTGCGCCGTACTCGCGCAAGCTGTTCGATGAATTGCCGGAGAGGTCGCTTTTTCTGTACAATCTTGTTGTGAGGGTGATGGTCAAGAACGGGGCGTTGGTGGATGCGGTGAAGGTGTTTGTTGAAATGCTGGAGAGAGGGGGTGAGTGCAAGCCTGATCATTTCACGTACCCTTTTGTTTTGAAGGCGTGTGGGGAGATGGGGTGGGTGGGAATGGGCGGAGGAGCGCATGGGAGGTTGTGTAGGGACGGGTTTTGCTGGGGAGTGTACGTGCAGAACGCGTTGATGGCGATGTATTTGAACTGGGGGTGCGTGGAGGAGGCGAGGAAGGTGTTCGACGCTATGGTGGAAAAGAGTGTTTCCTCTTGGAACACGATCATAAGCGGGTACTTTCGCCACGGGTGTGCTGAGCAGGCGTTGGTGGTTTATGATCAGATGGTGAATTCGGGGTTCGAGCCTGATTCAGCTACTGTTGTGTCTGTGTTGCCAGCGTGCGGTGTTTTGGAGAAACTGGATGTTGGGAGAGGAGTTCATGAGGTGGTGAAAGAGAAGGGTTTGGGCGGGGATTTAGTTGTTAGAAATGCGTTGATCGACATGTATCTGAAGTGCTGTAGTGTAGCTGACGCAAGATTGGTTTTTGACGATATGGAGATGAAGGATGTGATTACCTGGAGTTCCATGATCAATGGATACAATTTAAATGGGGATGCGAGAAATGCGTTGGTGCTTTGTCGGCTGATGCAGGTTGAGGGAGTGGTACCTAATTCAGTAACAATCACTTCGCTTCTTTCAGCTTGTGGAAATTCGCGTAGCTTGAGGGATGGTAAATGCCTGCATGGATGGGCAATGAGGAGAAATCTAGCAACTGAGACCATCATAGAGTCTTCATTAATTGACATGTATGCGAAATGTAATCGGGTGGATCTCAGTTTCCAAGTCTTGAAAAACATGCCAAATAAGAAAGCAGTCGCGTGGAATGCTCTTCTGTCTGGCTGTGTTCAAAATGGGCTTGCGAGAGAGGCGATTGTGAATTTCAAATATATGCTGAGGGAAGCAATATGTCCGGACTGTGCGACCTTTCTGAGCCTTCTTCCTGCATACGCCGCTCTAGCAGATTCACAACAAGGGGTGAATATACATGGCTATCTTCTTAAATGCGGGTTGCTTTTGAAAAGTGAGGTTGCAACTGGTTTAGTTGACATCTACACTAAAAGTGGGCGATTGGATTATGCTCAAAGGGTATTTCTTAGTATAGCGGATGAGGATAAGGACATTGTTTCTTGGAGTGCGATAATAGCAGGGTGTGGAAAGCATGGACATGGTGAAACCGCAATTTCACTTTTTGATCAGATGGTTTCATCCGGTGTGAAACCGAATGAAATTACATTCACTGCTGCATTACACGCTTGTAGCCATGCAGGTCTGGTGGACAAGGGTCTTTCCTTGTTCAAATTTTTAGCTGAAGAGTGCCGAACAACTCCTCGCATGGATCATTATGCGTGCGTTGTGGACATGCTTGGCAGAGCCGGGAGGCTGGATGAAGCATATAAAATGATTACAAAAATGCCGTATACAGCTAATCATTCTGTTTGGGGCGCATTACTCGGTGCTTGTGTGATCCATGAGGACGTTGAAATAGGGGAAGCGGCTGCAAGCAAACTTTTCCAGCTGGAACCTGAAAACACGGGGAACAGTGTGCTTTTAGCGAAGCTTTATGCCTCTGTTGGAAGGTGGAAGGATGCAGAAAGGGTGAGAGGTATGGTCAATGAAATAGGGTTGAGAAAAGCGCCAGCTCAAAGTCTGATTGAAGTCAGATGCTGAACAACCCCGAATTCCCCAATGCCTTATTGCTCACATTGATTTGAATTCTGAACTCGCACCAGAATTCTTGCAAAGTGCATGTTGTGCTGATGAAATGCTGTTGAACCTACCGCTGAACATATTCATCTTGCCCATATTATGACCTTCAGCACCTTATGCCAAGTAAATGGGAATCGGCAGAACTGGGAGGTAAATTCAGCATACGCATATCTTCAAGAAATTTGCTTTTAATATTCATTCGTTGACTGGTCGTCATATTCATTGAGCTCTTATGATTCGTACACAAAGCTGCTTGGAGTGTGCAAGAAGCTTGCGATGCTCTGGCTACACTATTTCAAGGCCAGGTACTTTTCTTTTTTCCGCTTTGCCTCTGAGCCATCTAGTATGAAGTAAAAAGGAGTAAAAGATAACCTTTTCAAACCCAAGTACATTTGGAGTACCTAACTTCATCTAAGAATTTAGCGGTCTAAATTATACTCTTGTGAATCTCTTTTCACCAATAAACAATAGAATTGTCATTGTTTCATTCACCTGACATCCATTAAATACAATGTAATCTCTCCAAGAAATAGAAATGAGACAGTTGGCAGTTGATAAGCACCAATCTGTCGTGGTCATAAGATACAAATGTCCTTGTTCCTAACGTTGTGCTATGGAGATGTCTAACATGCCATGTCTCTTTACCTGCCTTTAGGAAGAACTAAGTTATGACATCCAAGCTGTACACATTAATTAAATCTCGCTGCTGTCAAGTCAACATTTTTTGGACATCACCCTTCACCTTTAGACCCACAACTTTGCTGTTGAAGGAGACCACTGACTCTGTGCATAGCTTATTAACCAGGTTCACTAAAACAGATTGGATCAGATGAGGAGCATGTGATGCTGATGCAGATTACTTAGAAATGGCAGGTTGGGTTTGGTACTTTTGCTTGAGGTAAAGTTTAGGCTGCGGGTCTGGGCATCAGGCTAGAGGCTACCGGTGAATCTGAGAAGTGACTTGAATAGTTGAATGTGGATGAGATGAGTATGCTTGAATGGTTTTCACCAAATTCAGAAGAAGTTACTTGCTCGATCTTTTCTTTATGAAAATGAAGTTTTGAATCTATTGTTTATGAAAAGGACAAATCAATTGATTTTAATTGAACGGACCTACGAGTATAAATGAAGTTAAACATAAATGTAAACTGATGTCGGCTCCTTCAAGCTTCACCAGATCAGCTATGGTTGAACTTGAGCTGTGTTGTACTTTTACCACCTAACTATAGGAACTAATCTCTTTGCTGGATGTGCGGAAAGTTTTATCTTTGAAACTCAAATACATGGACATTAAACTAAGCTGCTGGTGCTTGATTATGAGTTCTTCACTGACTTGTATTCAGTTATATAAATGCAGGTTTGCTAGTACAAGACCCGAAAAATCCAGCTCAGATCTAACTCAAACAGACTCCCTTACAATGCTGACGGAACAAGCGAGAGAGATCAGAGATTAGCAAAATGGTGAACATTCCAGCAGCAGTAAGAAACAGCTGAACTGTACATTCCATCATGCAAGAATCAGGTACTAAGTAACTAATCCATCTGCCACCTTAGGGTGTCTGTCGGTCAGTCCAAGAAAATAGGTTGCTCCCGACAATGGGCTTTTTGATACTATGTTGGAGACTTTTCACCACGTTTGTTTTGTTCTGGTCTATTAACCAACAGTGTACAGAACTGATATATAATCTTATCTCTTATCGAATTGAGTAGTAGTCCCACAGGTCACATTTACTCGAGTGTCGGTCCACAGTTTTTTTTTCCCCCCAATTTAGATAATTGCGTGTAGTTTGCTTGACTGATTTTATCAAAGCGCCGGATCCGTAGATCAAAAATAATTTATGATATCCAGTCTGCCTCAAGTAGCATAAGTTACTAAACCGGTGTGAATATAATAGTACTGTATGAGCTACCTTTTCAATGAAGTTTTGACTTGATCATTTCATCATCAACTTCCATGCAAATGCAGCTAGTGAAAACAATTGAAATATAACCTTTTGTACCTTCTCCTCCAGGTGCAAGCTACACATGCATGGAGGAAGCAGGCAATGGAGCTCCTGCTAGTCCCTCAAGAGTCAAGACATGGCTGCTCACATATACTTAAATCCATTCATCCATGGATTCATTCATCAGCCAAAGCTATAAATTAATGAAGCCCACATGGCTGATCTCAAGCCCCATGTGCTGCACATCTGCTACAAATTGGAGCCAGGCTTGAGGCTTCAACCCCCTATGCATTTCTATCCTTTCTGTTCTGCCACTGTAAAACAAGTTTTGGAACTTGGAAGCATGTGAATTTCACCGTGGCATGGCGTTAAACAGAAAGGTCACATCTTTGAGTTGGGATTTGGGTGAATTTTTTTCCATTTCAAGAGATAATTTGCCTCATTGGGGATATGATGTGTTGAATGTATACAAAATACGGAGTAAGAAGAAAATTCCCATTCATAATCATATTCTAAATAGGAGGATTTCAATATTTGCCCTCTTCATTAAAAATTTGAAATTCTTTTGTTATAATCAAATAATTCATCTGTTTCAATAATTTATTATTTAAAATAATAATAATTATTTATCATTTAATAATTTTTATGCATTTAATATTGACACCATTCTTACAAAGCAAGAAATTAATTCATCATCATAATTATACATCAGAATATCTTCTTCTGTATATACAGTAATTATACAACCAATTTTATATTTTTATGAAATTTTAATAAATACACATTAAATTTGTCAAAAAACTAATATTAATATCTAAAATTAAGCAAAATGCACCCTCACCAACAAGTGCAAAGCTCAATCATTCAACAAAAATGGGCATTGCTATCCACAAGATCCACCCCAAAAGGAGTGCTTCACCATGATCATAGGAGTAACAACAATTGATCACAATTTTAGGTCATCAAGAAATGAAAAAAAAAAAAAAATGAAGTCTCACAAACTCAAAAGGTCAAATCTTTCCCAAATCTTTCTCTCTCCTCATTCCCAAATTCCCACTCTCCAAACAAACACAGCAACACGGTTTCTGAGTCATCAGCTCTTCTCATCAACTCACAAACGTTGAATCGAAATCAATTGCTGAGGGAAAAAAAAATTTAAAAAAGTCTCAAATTGTTTTATAAAAGCCCAATTTTTATTTCTCTCTCTCCTCCCTCCAAGCGATCCTCGTTGTCCGGCCGACCGACCTCTTCCCGTCCCCCGCTCGTCCTGGCGCTGCGCGGCGGTCCGATTCCGACGATTTGAGACGCCCCCACCAACCCCATTTGATCCGTTTCGTCGATTTCACCCTAAAGCTCCGACCTTGATCGAAGCTGCCGGTGCTGGTGCTGCAAATGCGGTGTCTGGTCGTCCAGGAGGGAGGAGAAGGGCGCGGGAGATCTGGGTCTGGGGCGGAGGTCGATTCCGGGCGGCGGCGGATCTGATGGTGGCGGGAGGAGCTTGCGGCGGAAGGGTTGGTTGATTGAGAAGGGGAGCAGCCAGCGATGCAGCTTCACTTCTCGCCCAGCATGAGAAGCATCACAATCTCCAGCGGCGGCGGCGGCGGTAGCAATGGTGGGTTTATTGACCTGATGAAGATCAAGGTTGCGGCCAGGCACATCTCCTACAGGACCTTCTTCCACACCATCCTCATCCTGGCCTTCTTGCTGCCCTTTGTCTTCATTCTCACGGCTGTTGTGACTCTTGAAGGTGTCAACAACTGCTCATCTCTTGGTTGGTGCCCCTCCTCATTCAAATCCCACTTCATTCATTTTCTCCGCATATCGGTTTCCTGATGAGATGCATCTGGTAGATCAAATCTGAATCTGAATTCTTGATGCAAAAATGTAGGACGGAAACTAGAGCTTTGCATCAGATTTGCTTCGTTTTTTTCGGTTCCATGATGTTGTTAGATTATCGGCGTTCATAGGTTGTCTCTTACTGTCTTATGTTCGGTGGATTAGTTGTATGATGATGACCTGAGACATCGGATTGTTTGTCAATGGATTTGAGTCTTTTGCGCCTCGATGACTGACTTTACTGTCGGTGTATTTGGGTATTTTTGTTCACCCCAATGTGTGATTGTTTAAGAGAATCGAGACATTGAACGGTCTATCGATTGACTTTGGGTACTTTTTGCGCCTCGGTGTGCCTTTAGCCTACTAGTTAGAATTCGGTTTCTTGGCTGAGGAATTTGAGTGTTTTCGCGTATCAGAGTGTGACATTTTTCTACAGGACTCGAGAATTCTGATCATCTGTCGGTGGATCTGAGTATGAGTATTTTCGCTTCTCCTTGTCTGACTTTTGAATCTTTTGTTTATTTATCCCATTTTGTTCCATGATGAATGATCAGATTTTTTACCGTTGGGTTTGAGTTTTTTTTTTCCGCCTTGAAACTGATTTTCCGCTGCGAAATTTACATGTCTAACAAGCTGATGTGTTCGTATTGGTCTTTGCAGATTGTTTGGGGAGAAGAATAGGACCCAGGCTTCTCGGTAGGGGAGTAGATTCCGGAGTAAGTATCCTTCTTCCGCTCCCATACACTATCAAACCATCATTATAATTACAGTTTTGCTCGATGGTATTTTTAAGTATGTTTCGCCGAACGGGTTTCCTCGTTCTGACAGCGTCGAGTAACTTTTCAGGAAAGATTAGTTAGGGAGTTTCGCAAGATAATCGATGAAGTTAAAGACGAAGAGATCCCGGATGGCTTGAAGATCCCTGACTCATATAGCCAACTGGTATCGGACATGAATACCTATCGGTATGATGCAAGGACGTTCGCTTTCCTATTGAGAGGAATGGTACGCACACATTTTCGTCTAGTTTTTTGGTTTTCCCGTCAAATTATTTTCTCAATCCGTAAAAATTCATCGGTTTTTCAAAGTGTTTGCTTGCTTTTCTAGTGCGTTATGAATTTTTTTAAAAACAATTTAGTTTACTTAGCGTGAATACAACTGAGGGCAAACTCGCGCTTTATGAATTAATTATTCGAATTTTGGTACAATAGAACTGAAAAATTATTGCCGTTCTGACAGATGGAGAAATTCGAAAGAGACATCAGAGAATCGAAATTAGCCGAGCTGATGAACAAGCACTTCGCGGCATGCGCCATACCTAAAGGCCTCCACTGCCTCTCCCTGCGCCTAACCGACGAGTACTCATCCAACGCGCACGCTCGAAAGCAACTTCCGTCTCCCGAGCTGCTCCCGATCCTCTCCAACAACTCCTACCACCACTTCGTCCTCTCGACCGACAACATCCTGGCCGCGTCAGTCGTGGTCAGCTCCACCATCAGCGCTTCACCAAACCCCGAAAAGCTCGTCTTCCATGTGATCACCGACAAGAAAACGTACGCCGGGATGCACTCGTGGTTTGCGCTCAACCCCGCCAGTCCCTCCATCTTGGAAGTCAAGGGACTCCACCAGTTCGACTGGCTGACGAGAGAGAACGTCCCCGTTCTCGAGGCTGTCGAGAGCCATTTCGGCATCCGTAACTACTATCACGGGAACCACCTCGCCGGAGCCAATCTCAGCGATGTGACCCCGCGCGTATTCGCCTCGAAATTGCAGTCCAGAAGCCCGAAATACATCTCCTTGCTCAATCACATCCGGATATATCTGCCCGAGGTAATTTCTTAGTTTCTTCACAGATTTCTGTTTTTTCTTTCCATTTTTTCCTCGTTTCGACGGATTAACTATGATTTTTTTTCCGCAGCTATTCCCGAATCTCGACAAGATAGTTTTCTTGGATGACGACGTCGTGGTACAACGTGATCTGTCTCCTCTATGGGACATCGATCTCGGCGGTAAAGTCAATGGAGCTGTCGAGACGTGTAAAGGCGAAGACGATTGGGTCATGTCCAAGCGGTTCCACAACTATTTCAACTTCTCCCATCCTCTCATCGCCAAGAACTTGGACCCCGACGAATGCGCTTGGGCCTATGGGATGAACGTTTTCGATTTGCGTGCTTGGCGGAATACAAATATTCGAGAAACTTATCATACTTGGGTGAAGGAGGTAATTAATTATTACCGGTTACTTGACTTTTTCATAATTTTTTGTTCAAATTTTTATCGTTTTTTCGTGAAGTTTTAACTTTTTCCGCTGAACTTGAAGTTAAACTATTGATTTTTCGTAAAAGTTTTTAATTTTTTCCACAGAACTTGAAGTCGAACCTGACAATGTGGAAACTCGGGACTCTTCCACCAGCGTTAATCGCCTTCAAAGGGCACGTCCATCCAATCGACCCGTCGTGGCATTTACTCGGTTTGGGGTACCAAAGTAAAACCAGCATCGAGGATGTGAGCAAGGCGGCTGTCATACACTACAATGGCCAGTCAAAGCCGTGGCTGGAGATCGGGTTCGAGCATCTCAGACCCTTTTGGACGAAGCACGTCAACTACACGAATGATTTTGTGCGGAACTGCCACATTTTGGACTCGTAGTCGCCCAGTTCGGTCGGTAAAAAGCCAGGACAAGACCTCCACATTTCTTGTCGTCGAATCCACAAGGGGAAAGCACAAGAAATGATACAAATACTCGCAGAAGAGGATCGTCAGCGCAAGATTAATTCTTGCAGTACATAGCGTAGACTTTTCAGACGCTGGACACTCACTTATACCCGAGGATGGATCAGCGATGGATTCATCGGCTCATACTATAAACTCAGGACAAGATGGTGCTGGTTTGCACACTCAGAAACTAGTAGCAAGAAAGTCCCACAGATCATCAGAGCAGCGGCAAACTGTAAGGTGAGCGAGGCCCGGACCTCACTCCACAGGCATGCTTTTTGATCCTTGAACTTGGTGTCGTTAACAGTTTTCCGATTCTTTAGCCATCGGTGAGATACATACTTGTGGCGATTTCTTAGGGTTTAGAACATCAAGTAGAGATGAGCTTGATGATGATGATGATACAAGTCCCAGTTATAATTGTTTTTGTAAGGCTCTACTCTACTCAGGAACACTCTTTCAAATGTGCAGAATATTCTTTCCCTTTACACTGATAAATTTTCAGCTTTACATATTTATATTAAGCTTGAGGGTATGTTTCCTTTCAAGTTAAGTTGAGAATATTAAGAAATATTAATAATAATGATTGAGCAAGTTCATTTGAAATATCTGATCATGCCCCAGGTTTGGTTAAACTAGAAAGTCAGCAGCTTACGTCTAGAAAACCTTTTAAACTGGCTAACTTTTGGTTAGAGATGCCTGAGTTTGAGCCTATCATGTTGGCGAACTGGCCAAAACTTGGTCGTTCCCATGACCTCAACTCTTTGGCATGTAAGCTAAAAAAACTAAAACAGGTAATAAAGGAGAACTTTGTCCCCTTCACTAATGACATGTCTGGCAGGGTGTCAAAAGCTAGACATGAATTGATAAGGATACAAAATGAGGCTGTGAATCAACCTCAAAATCATCTCCTTAGAATACAGGAAAGGGAATGTTGTGCAGAATATTTAAAGCTTCTAAAATATGAGAGAATGTTCATTTC
>NQLW01000095.1:1614616-1656835 GCA_002312845.1 Kalanchoe fedtschenkoi
TTCTTTTTTGTGGGTCTCTCACTTTTCCGAAATTGACATTGTTAAATTTCCAGCTTTTGCGGGTCGGATTTCCTCCTCCTGATTTACGCCAGAAAGTTCCCCAACGAAGGCCAGAAAGGGGCACCAACCTTCCTCTCAACCAGGACAAAGTAGGGCCAGAAGACCAACGCCTGATTTCTTGTCCTTCAATTTTGATTTCTCAAAAGTTATTTTTGTTAAGGAAAAGTATTTGACAAATGTTCCGTATCGGCTAGTGAGGAGAAGATGAGGTGACTTATATTAGATTATTGAATCATAACTCACAAGTCTAGACTTTTAAGTCAGAGTGAGATATAATCCAATACGGGCGCCCAGAAATTCTACAATTGATATCAGAGCCCATAGTTTGATATGGGATTAGTATGTGAAATGTGGGATGTGTGGGTGTTAAAGACTGACAGCTCGAGTATCAAGGATGTCGCGGAGTGACGAGAGTAGCTTGCAATTGCTCAAGTGAGCTGGTGGAGCCAAAGACATGAGCCAGCAAAGTATTGATTGAGGGTGTGCGGTCGAGAGGAGCATGAGACGCGAGTGAGCTGGTGGGTCCAAAGACTTGGACCAGTGAAGTATTGATCGAGGGGAAGTTGTGACATTTTCTCAAATGAGTGGGAGATTGTTGAGGAAAAAACATTTGACAAATGTCTCACATCGGGACTCACAAGCCTAGATTTTTGAGTCAGACTGAGCATTTCAATCCAATATGGACCGGTCCGGGAATTCTATAATTTTTCAACACAACTTTTTTTTTTTAATTTTTAAATTTTTTATGGTCTGGAGCTGATAAATTTTGAAACTCATATTCACTACGATCAGTCAGCTCAAGCTCAATTCTAACGTATCTAATCATAAAAGTATATCAATAGAATTCGAATTTAAAATATTGAAATAGTTAAACAATCCCCCGAGATCAATAGACCAAGCTGTTGGTCCACCACGAGTTTGATCATCAATTCAAGCCAGCCAGCCCGCCAGCGACCTACCTGATGGTTCAACCAAGTGCGTCGATCAAGGTGTTGAAGTGGAGGGAGGGATTTGAATGAGGGGCTGAGTGTTAGGCCCGCTGGCACTATAATGCGGAAATAAATGATCAACAAAAATTAAATGACACCCAAAATTTAATGTGGTTCACCCAAAACGTTTGGGCTACGTCCACAAATCCCACACCAACAAACTCTTTCACTAAAACTTTTAGCGAGCTTACAAGAGAGACTTCCCTAAACTGTATTTAGAGGTACAAGAAGTTTCGGAGCTCTACCCAAAATAATGATTAGGAAAGTGTTTCCTCAAAAATACCCTCAATGTATTTTTCCTCACTATTTTGTGACTCCCCTCTCTTCCTTCTATCTTCTCTTCTTTCCTCTCAATTTTGGTGTGTCTTTGCTCATACTAGATGAGGCCTTTTATAGGCACTCCTTGAGACACATTTCCCACATTTCATGCACAATTTCATCCACTCCCCAATTGCATCCACCCATTCCACAATTTAGGCCACTCATTCCACAATTTAGGCCTTAAAACCATGTGGGAGGACCTACCACTAACAATTCTCCCCCGTCCGACAACATGGGGAATTCACCATTCCGGTAGTTTCTCTGCAGAACTCAAACTTCTCTTTCGGAAGAATCTTTGTCAGCATATCAGACCCATTCTCGTCTGTATGGATCTTCTCAAGTTGTAACATCTTCTTCTCTAACACATCCTTGATCCAATTGTATCTTACATCGATATGTTTTGATCTGGAGTGAAAAGAGGCATTCTTCCCAAGGTGGATAGCGCTCTGACTATCACAGAATAACTGGTAACTGTCTTGCGAGAATCCAAGCTCATTTAAGAACTTCTTCAACCATACCAACTCTTTACATGCTTCCGTTGCTGCAATGAATTCTGCTTCAGCTGTTGAGAGAGCTACACATTTTTGTAGTCTTGATTGCCATGACACAGCTCCCCCTGCAAAGGTTATCAGGTATCCTGAAGTTGATTTTCGGGAATCAACATCACCAGCCATATCTGCATCAGTGTAACCCACCAACACAGGGCTTTCTTCTCCAAATTGCAAGCATTTTTTGGAGGTTCCTCGAAGATATCTGACTATCCACTTTACAGCATTCCAATGTTCTTTTCCAGGATTGGAAAGAAATCTGCTTACTACTCCAACTGCATGAGCAATATCTGGCCGCGTACAAACCATGGCATACATCAAACTTCCAACTGCTGAAGCATATGGGGTCTGCTCCATCTCCTGTTTCTCCTCTTCTGTGGAAGGGCTTTGCTTCGAACTCAATCTAAAATGATTAGCAAGAGGACAGCTAACCGCTTTAGCATTCTCCATGCTGAACAGTTGAAGTACTTTTTCAATGTACTTCTCTTGAGATAACCATAATTTCTTGGCTTCACGATCTCGAACAATCCTCATTCCAAGGATTTGTTTTGCTGGCCCCAAGTCTTTCATTGCGAAAAACTCACTAAGTTGTAGCTTCAAGCTATCAATTCTGGAAACATTCCTGCCAACAATCAACATATCATCCACATAGAGCAAAAGGATGATAAAATCATCATCAGAAAACTTCTGGACAAATACGCAGTGGTCAGAAGTAGTTTTCTTGTATCCGTGCTGCCCCATCACTGACTCAAACTTCTTGTACCACTGTCTTGGTGCCTGTTTTAAACCATATAGGCTTTTCCTTAATCTACAAACGTAATCCTCTTTCCCTTTCTGCTGGAAACCCTCTGGTTGCTCCATATATATCTCTTCTTCCAAATCACCATGTAGGAAGGCAGTCTTCACATCCATCTGCTCAATCTCAAGGTTGAGACTTGCAGCTAATCCCAGCATCGTGCGGATCGAGGTCATTTTAACAACCGGTGAGAAGATTTCGTTAAAGTCAATACCCTTCTTTTGACTGAAACCCTTGACAACCAATCTAGCTTTGAATCGTGGACTGGAACTGTGCTCTTCATGCTTGATTTTGAACACCCACTTATTCTTCAAAGCTCTTTTGCCTTTCGGCAGCTTCACCAGTTCAAATGTTCTGTTCTCATGCAAGGATTTCATCTCTTCTTGCATGGCTTTTATCCATTTCTCATTATGCTCATCAGCAACAGCTTCATCATAGCTCTCTGGTTCTCCCCCGTCAGTGACCATCACATACTCGTGTGGAGAATATCTGGTAGAGCATGGCACGACTCTACCAAACCTTGTGCGATAAGGAGAATTACTTGGGACTGGTGGGTGAAGCTGATCACCCTCTTCTGCAATATCATCACCGGTATTGTCATCAGCATCTGCTGGTTCAAACTCTGTAGGATCATTTGGTCCTTCAGGATGATTTACTCGATCATCATCTCCAACTTGTCTTGGTACCACTGTTGGAGGCAACTCGAACTCCACTGAATCATCACTTGAGTTCTTGACTTTATCAATATCTTCGATGGTTTGATCTTCAATGAACACAACATCTCGACTTCTGATGAGCTTTTTATGCACCGGATCATAAAACCTATAGCCAAAAGAATCTTGGCCATAACCAATGAATACACACTGTCTTGTCTTGGCATCAAGTTTACCCCGCTCGTCTCTCGGGACATGTACATAGGCTTTGCAACCAAATACTCGTAAGTGTCCATAAGAGATGTCTCTTCCTGACCAAATCTTTTCTGAAACTTCGAACTGAAGAGGAACACAGGGTGAGTGGTTCAATACATAGGCTGCCATCAGTAGTGCTTCACCCCAGAAAACCTTTGATAACTTTGAATGAGAGAGTAAGCATCTGGTTCTCTCAATCAAAGTTCTATTCATCCTCTCTGCCAAGCCATTCAACTGAGGAGTTTTGGGAGGTGTAAACTGATGTCGAATCCCATGTTGTTTACAACAAGCATCAAATGGACCTGTGTACTCACCACCATTATCTGTCCGGATGCATTTCAACTTCTTGCCAGTTTCTCTTTCCACCATGGTTAGAAATTGTTTGAAAACTTCTAACACTTGATCCTTCTTCTTCAAGGTGTATACCCAAGTTTTCCGTGAATGATCATCGATGAATGTTACGAAATATTGGGCACCACCGAGGGATTTCTTGAAAGGCCCACAAACATCTGAGTGTACTAAGTCCAGCACATCTTGTTTTCTAGATGGAGGGAGACTTTTGAAAGAAACCCTGTTTTGTTTTCCGGCCAGACAGTCAGCACACTTCTTCAACTGGATCTGGTTCAATCCCGGCAAGGCATTTATTTTCATCAACCGCGTCATTGACTTCTCACTCATGTGGCCAAGTCGTCTGTGCCACATCTCAATCTTATTGTCATTCTCCGCAACATTCAGAATTTGTTGGGAGAGTCTTGCCTCGGTCACGTACAACTTTGATTGCTTTGTGCCCCATGCTACCACCAATGAGCCCTTAGTGAGCTTCCATTTGCCATTGCAGAAGGTGTTGCAGAAACCCTCCTCATCAAGCTTGTCTACAGATATTAAATTTAGGCGCATTTCTGGAACATGCCTGACATCCCTCAAGATTAGCTTCGTCCCATTCATGGTCTCTAGACACACATTGCCTTTGCCAACAATTTTTGAAAAATTGTTATTTCCCATTCTTACCACACCAAAATCACCTGATGTGTAAGATGAGAAGAGTTCTCTCCTTGGTGTTGCATGAATGGTAGCACCACTATCAATCACCCAACTTGTCTCCTGAGTTGTGAGATTGATAGTTTCATCTTCGCAGACAATATTGAACTCATTGACAGAGTTCGTTTCATCATCACCGCTGTCATCTTTCTTCACATCTTTGCCTTTGTTCATCTTCTGGTCATTTTTGAACTTTCGGCAGAATCTTTTGATATGACCCTTCTTCTTACAGTAATGGCATTCAATGTTGGCATATTTGTTGGATTTTCCTCTGCTTTTATCTCTATTACCTTGGCCTTTATTTTGATTCCTCCCCCTCGTCATAGTGGCCAAGACTTCTGAGTGTGAAGAAGATGAGCTTTGTGATCGTCGTCTCATTTCTTCATTCAGAATGCCGCTCTTGACCATCTCCATGTTGACTACACCGTTAGGTGCAGAATTAGTGATTGAAACCTTCAAGGTTTCCCATGACTCTGGGAGTGTTGCCAGCATCATAAGAGCTAACACTTCGTCGTCGAACTTTATGCCCATCCCTGACAACTGATCGACAATCCCTTGGATTTCATTAAGGTGATCTGCCACAGTTGTGCCTTCCTGATATTTTACTTGCATTAGTTTTGTCAAGTAAAATAACTTGTTGTTGCCTGTTTTAGAGGCATACAACTCTTCGAGCTTGTTCCACAACGTCATTGCATGTGTCATACCAGAAATGTGGTTGTACACATTATCTTCAACAAATTGCCTTATATAACTGCACACTTGGTTGTGCTCGAATTCCCAGTCTTCAACTGACTTGTCTTCAGGCTTTTCAATTCTAAACACGGGCGAGTGCATCTTTGTCACGAACAGGAGATCCTTCATCTTGTGTCTCCATATATGGTAATTAGTGTCATTTAGGTTGATCATCTTACTCGTTTTTGCCTCCATTTAGATCGAAATTCAGCAACAATCTTCGATCTAAAATTTCCCCCCGGCGGTGAATAGTGACTCCGGCGGTGAATAGTAACTCAGGCGGCGAATAGTGACTCCGGCAGTGAATAGTGATTCCGTAGGTGTGAATAGTTCCCCGTACTCCTACCCGAATGATAGTCTCAAAAAAAAACTTTTCTGATGTGGAAGATCAGACTATGCTGCAACCACAGAGCTTACTCAGAATTTTTGGAGACCCTAATCCGGCTCTTGATACCACTTGTTAGGCCCGCTGGCACTATAATGCGGAAATAAATGATCAACAAAAATTAAATGACACCCAAGATTTAACGTGGTTCACCCAAAACGTTTGGGCTACGTCCACAAATCCCACACCAACAAACTCTTTCACTAAAACTTTTAGCGAGCTTACAAGAGAGACTTCCCTAAACTGTATTTAGAGGTACAAGAAGTTTCGGAGCTCTACCCAAAATAATGACTAGGAAAGTGTTTCCTCAAAAATACCCTCAATGTATTTTTCCTCACTATTTTGTGACTCCCCTCTCTTCCTTCTATCTTCTCTTCTTTCCTCTCAATTTTGGTGTGTCTTTGCTCATACTAGATGAGGCCTTTTATAGGCACTCCTTGAGACACATTTCCCACATTTCATGTACAATTTCATCCACTCCCCAATTGCATCCACCCATTCCACAATTTAGGCCTTAAAACCATGTGGGAGGACCTACCACTAACACTGAGCTCGTGACACGTGGAGGAGTGTTGGAACTTCGAGGGTCCTACGTTGGAATGGGCTTTGGTTGAATATTGACGTGTTGAGAAGGTGGGAAAGCTCAATCATTTGTCAATGTGTTTCACAATTGATTGAGTGTGTACGTCTGTACGATGTGTGGATTGTTAACAGTATGGAGCATTTAAGTGAAAAATTCGGATTTAGGATTAGGGTTGTAAGTGACAAATAAATTTTAATTAAGCAACAAATAAAAGAGAACAGAAAAATTGTAATAGAAATGTGTAAGCGGATTGAGATCTCATACATCAAAGTCGTTTACAATCAATTTAAAATTATGCAGTTTTGAATTTCAGTCGTCAATCATCATGTATCATGTATAAATATTAAATCCAAGTGCTCTAATGAATATGAGATTTGAAGTCGGATAACATTAAAAATAAATAATTTAATAAAACAAAAATCATGTAAAACATTTGGAGACTTGACAGATATGCATAAATGAATTGGTGCAGGATGCGGACATCACACGAACTTCTCGAATTTCAGATTTGAAGTCGGATAACATTAATAAACAACAATCCTTGAAAACATTTAGAGACTTGGCAGATATGTATGTGTAAAGTCTCTCTCCAGAATTTAAATTGAACTAAAAAAAATAAGATTCTCCGAATTTCAAAAAAAGTAAAATGAATGATTGGAGCCTAGGCGATAACTTTCCCTCATTGGGAGATCTCCAACATCACCATTTCCAATCTCATCAATAATGAAGCTAACGTACAATAACACAATGCCACTTCTGGATGAGTTGTTTCTTGAACATGATGTACGATGAACTCATGACTTACTGCCAACTTTTGTCAAAAAGGCAACTGCAATTATGTGTCGATTAAATCGAACAATGATTGAACGAAAGACATAATCGTATCATATTTCTAATGCTACCGTCGGATTAGATCGGTTTCTAAACTGATTTGATAGAAATTGTCGTCATTCAAGATGAATGTTCGTATTCCTTGATTCAGACCACTACTACTTATTGTATCACAATTTTAATATTTCGTGAAAGCTTATAATCATTAAATCCGATTCATCTCTCTCAAACATATATTTTTTTTAAAAATAAATATTTTTATTATATTATTTGGATGATGCGTACACTCTTTTCATGATACTTTTTATATTTCTAGTCTTCTAGCAGACACTCTCTTTGCGCAAACCAGTTTTTGTGCTTCTCTAATAACATATGTGGCGTGTGTTCCTAACAAAAATCGAACTGAAGAGCACCAGAGTGGATGTCCACATCACTTACTAATTGAGACAATTCTCGTATATATATTCTCAAAATTTTCTTAAAAATACAAGTAAATTGAGGTATTGTTGAATCAATAATGTAATGAGTACTTACCCTGGACACCGTACTCTTTAGAAGCCACACATATACCTTGCTAACTAGGGTTGTCCTGAAGCTAAAATTAACCATCGTCTTAAAGAGGAGCCATGAATCCACCCCGTCCTAGGGTTGTTGTCTTGAAAGCCAAATTAAACAAATGCCCTAAAGAGATCCCCTTTTAATTTGCTATCAAGTCCATTTGCATCCAAGTCCTTGCACTCTTCCAAGCCCTTTGATCTTAGAAACACGCCAATACGTGTAGGTGTCTACCTCAAAGCCCTCAAACACGCAACGCAAGTAGTAATCAGTATCAGCATGTGGCGCAGCACATCCAATTCACATATCTTCAAGCCGTATCTTCTTCAATCATATGATGAGCCAATACCCTAGATTATCATATCCTCCACGCCTCTCGGCTGGCCCTCCCTGCTCGTTAATTGATTACTCAACTTGTCCTTTTCGACAATCAACAGAGAAAATTATGATTCTGATATTGTAATGATTGCTAGCTAGACGTTCAACAAGTACAGTGCCACTCTTGGTTCTCAATCCCCAAATGTAACATGTCTTCTGGGTTAATTAATTATAAAATAATCTGATGTTGATAAGGTTGGCGGGAATGTTTTGTGTCGTTCTCCATCCCTGAATGGACCAAGTCTTTAGGGTTGAGCATTTAGGTTAAACCGATGCTAGTAGGATTGGTGGAAATGGTTTGTGTGATGTACTAATTGTATATACTTTTTGTGAAGCTTAATTAATGTGATTAAGATTAATAGACAAAAACATGAGATTGTAGACAAAGCTATATAATTAAAATTAAATGGGACACTATGAGATCAGATATTTACACATGTGTAGATTGTTACACACGGTTATCCATGACATAATGAAGAAGATGGCTGAAGAGTACTACCAGTACCATGATTGAAAAGAGATGCGCAAAGTATGGGCAGGATTCTCCTCTCAATCTAAATAATTCATTTTAGGGCAGTTCTTTGTTCGATCCAAACCAAAAATTGAACCCAATCGAATAAATTCGATTCAAAAGTATTTATTTTTAATGTTAATGATTTGATTTGTCAAACTGAACCGAAATTTGAAATCTGTAACGATTCTATTTGAGAGGTGATTTTTCTTATAATTAATTTTTATAGTGACAGTTCAAGTTTTCTAAATAACCGAATCTTCTTTTAATACTTTTTGTTGCTAATATCATGGTAAAACAAGTATATATGTTGTTTGAAAGTTGTTAAAACAAGTACAAGGAATATGATGATGGCCAACCCTAGCTAAACTATCCTAATTTTTTTCATATGTATGAACCTCGTAGAAAGTTATCACTTGCTTTTCTCATTTTCAGACTTATTTGGTCCCCATGTATATATATGTTTGTGCCCACATATCTGTGTGAGAATATGTATGAAACTTCGAATACCATAGTGTATAACAATTGACAAGTACCCTAAATCTTATGACAAAGACTTCATGCATTCATAAATTACAGTATTTCGGCAAAAAATACGCTATATAAAATAGAAATAGTTATCTGAAAGGCTATTTTAAACTGTTAATTTGATTAAAAAATATATATATGATATTTTTGAAATCTAGACGCTAATGAATCCGATATAACTGAAAATTTTGAAATTTAATTTGAATATTTTTTGTAAACACTTTGTGAGGATTTTACTCGATTTCAAAATCGATGCATTAAAAATTGACAAGAAAATTGATGCATGATTGTTGGGCAAGCTTCAATAATATACCCTTGAGATCATCCATGATCCTTGAATGCGACTGATGTCTGAATATGTACATGATGGGTTGGCATGTTCAGAGGTGGTTCCCATGAAATAGTGTATGAAGTTGGCCAAGAGGGTAAGCAACAAAATGCTCGCCAAGCAGCCTTCTCAGCCGTCCCCCACAAGCATCTCAAACCCTAATTTACCAACAAAGAAATAACATCAAGCCAGGCATCTCCTCTACATCAGATAAGCATATCCATAATGCAATCATGTACTCTCTTTTCGAGTCGATCGGTTCAAATTATAATTTCTGTGTTCAAAATTTTTTTAAGTTCACTACATCAAATTTGACGCTTTTTTTACACTTCAGATAAATTATATATACTTGATCTAGTTCACTTTTAGCTTTATCACGGACAAACCCCATCATCTATTCAGTCGGACGAATTATTTAGATTTCCAATAGTCTCTCAATTCCGAAGAAAGGAGGGGATTCAGGTAATTCGATGGTTTTTTTATAGGAAAAGAATATATATAGAAAAATCTCTATAAACCCTAGTTTTGATCTTATTTCATCGAATTCATAACTAGTACAAGAAGGGCCATCTAGAGTTAGATGCTCGAGTCGATGTTTGCCAGTATCTCTTTGGACGCGGACATTTCCATATCAATTATTTGACAAAAATCAAACACGGCTGAAGCCTCGCTCCCGCTCCCCCGAAACCTGAGCTCTCTTTTGTAAACTTCCTCCAGCTTCTACACATGATATAATCTTGCAAAAATGAAATGTCGGCAACCCTAGTACAATCCAGGGGATCAATTATATGTACGGGGGTAATAAATTTTTTAGCAACGGCAAATCGAATTTTAGCGACGAGTTTATGACTTTTGGCGACGAAATTACATAGTGACAACTTTGCAATAGTATCAACATCATCATCTTCAATATCTTACGTAAATTATTCAACCATCCATCTTTTGTCACATGGGAGCTTTTTACCAGAATTCCCCTACTTCCAACCTCATGAAAGTTGTCACTTTTCACATCAATTTTCACATGAAAAGTTCAATAATAAGATATGTAATAATTAACTTATGTCTATATCATGGCCAGGTTATCATCATCAGACCAGCTTCTTGCCTACCATTCAATTTTTATTTAATTTTAATTTACATATATATACATATATGGCTTCCTCTCACTAGTTGCCTTCTTGTTGCTTGGCTTCCTCACTTTACTTCTATCTTATTTCTTTCCTTCCTCCCATGGTTACCCTCCCTCAGCTCCAACCATGCCCTCCACTTCCAGCTCTCCCCTTTCACTCTCCAGGTCTGTCCCAAACCCTAATTCCAAAACCCTAAATTCACGGTATATTTCAGTTTATTGCTCATCAGGGCTGTTATTTCTTTCCTGTTCTTGAGTTTGATTGTCTGTAGGTTTATATTCTTGTGAATATGCAGATGGTGGTCTGGCCTGTTCGCTAAGAACACAATCACTGACGAAAACAACGATGGAGTAAGCGGAAACAGCGCCGAAAGGAGCAGCAATAGCAACAACCTTTACAGCAATTTATGGGGCCAGGACGACAGCCCGGCGTACAGCTCCATCGAGTGCTACGCCTGCACGCAGGTCACCGCGCCAGCCTTCCACTCGACCAGCTGCGACCAGGCCAACGCGCCCGAGTGGGAGGCGTGCGCCGGGTCCTCTTTGGTCCCCATCCACACCCGGACCATCTCCAAACAGCACCTCCCGGGTATCACCAGATTCAGGGCGGTCGAGCGCAGGCCCGGTCGGACCAGTAACACTACTGGCAAGTTCGGGCCCGTTCTGGACCCGAGAAGCAAGCGGGTCCAGTGGTGGAACCGCGCCTTCCTTCTGGCCCGGGGCGTGGCGATCGCCATCGACCCGCTCTTCTTCTACGTTTTATCCGTGGGCCGCGACGGCGCGCCGTGCCTGTACATGGACGGCTCGCTCGCGGCCGTGGTGACCGTGCTCCGCACCGGGGTGGACTTCTTCCACCTCTGGCACCTCTGGCTCCAGTTCCGCCTCGCCTACGTGTCCCGCGAGTCGCTCGTCGTCGGCTGCGGGAAGCTCGTGTGGGACGCGCGCGCCGTCGCGTCCCACTACCTCCGCTCCCTCAAGGGCTTCTGGTTCGACCTCTTCGTCATCCTCCCCGTTCCTCAGGTACGCCACCCTCCTCTGAACCAATCCCACTCTTCCACGCGTCACAACGATCCAAATGACCAAAATACCCTCATACCCTGTCACGCACTGCATGCTCCGGTCGAGGACATTTGTGGAATTTTCACATAGTAATGATTTGTTTCAAGAACCGAGTCACGTGTCTGGCTATGTTGGTCCGAGCGGGCCCCGTGAGATGAAACATATGTATGACCTAAGAACATTTCATTGAATTTGTCGTGTGTCAATTATAACGCGTGACCGGCCGACCATGTGATGTGAGCAGCTGAGAGTGTCCTTAGCGTCTACCTCACCACTCCCACATCGCCTTCCTCAAATTGGCCTGCCATTCTCATTTCGTCTGATTCGGTTCGGTTCAATTTAATTTTAAACCCGACAAATTCAATTCAGTTCAGTTTGACTCTGACCGTGTTCGCTTATGATTCACAGGTCGTGTTCTGGGTGATCGTGCCGAGGCTGATCCGGGAGGAGAAGATAAAGCTGGTAATGACGATGCTGCTGCTCATCTTCATGTTCCAGTTCCTGCCGAAGATCTATCACAGCTTGTGCCTGATGAGGAGGATGCAGAAGGTCACCGGCTACATCTTCGGCACCATCTGGTGGGGCTTCGCTCTCAATCTCATCGCCTACCTCATGGCCTCCCATGTAAGCCCTCCCCTCCCAAAACCCGACACCTATACATCTACAAAGATTTTAATTGATGATTATAATTAGGAGCGTAAATAAAATCGATGCACTGAATTAAATCAAATCAAATTGGAAAGTTTGGTTTGACTTGGAGTAGAAGTGGTTCTGTTATTATTTCACTTTTTTGAAAAACCAATGATCAATGGTTCAATTCAATTTTTTTATTTTCCAAACTTAATCGAACCAAATCAAATTATTTCACTGTATTTTAGATTATATGAACTAGCACATGTATATTATTATTTATATAAAAAATCTCTTATTTAATATATAAATAAATCGTAGATTTGGTTTTTTGAAGTTAATAGTTGGATTCAATATGAAAATTATTGCAAAAGATTTAATTTAAATTTTTATTACAAACCCGAATCAAATTGTTACATTTCTGACATTGCAAATCAATTTTTAGCGACGAAAAAATCTGTCGCTATGCAATGGGAAATTTTATTTTGGAGCTTTTAGCGGGGAAAGAAGTGAGGTTATAAGTTTCAGGACATGACTGTCGATGTGGGACATTTATGTTGGTATGTAGGTGGCGGGAGGGTGCTGGTACGTGCTGGCGATCCAGCGGGTGGCGTCGTGCATGAGGCAGCAATGCGCGAAGAAGGCGGTGTGCAAGCTGACGCTGTCGTGCACGGAGGAGGTGTGCTACCAGTTTTTGCAGCCGCGGGGCACGATCGGGGGCCCTTGCGCGGGGAGCTACGCGATGACCCGGAAGCCGCTGTGCCTGGACGTCAACGGCCCGTTCAGCTACGGGATCTACAAGTGGGCGCTGCCGGTCATCTCGAGCAACTCCGTCGCGGTCAAGATTCTTTACCCCATTTTTTGGGGCCTGATGACTCTCAGGTACGCGTGCGAGTCAGTTTCGTGTCGTGTCCGATTTTTTGATCATTTGTGAAAGATGTGAGTTTCCTTGCAGCACGTTCGGGAATGATCTCGAACCGACTAGTAACTGGCTTGAGGTCATTTTTAGCATCATGAACGTGCTCGCCGGGCTGATGCTCTTCACTCTATTGATCGGAAACATTCAGGTCCGATTTTCGAGCCCTCGCAACAATCAATTTATGTTTTTTAATTTTTTTAGATTTATTAGATGATTGAGACGCATACTTCTTCCATTGGACAGGTATTTCTACACGCTGTGATGGCGAAGAAGCGGAAAATGCAGCTGAGGTGTCGAGACATGGAGTGGTGGATGAGGAGGCGGCAGCTGCCGTCGAAGCTTAGGAAGCGGGTTCGGGTGTTCGAGAGGCAGCGGTGGGTCGTGATGGGAGGCGACGACGAGATGGAGATGATCAAGGACTTGCCCGAGGGGCTCCGACGCGACATCAAACGCTTCCTCTGCCGTAAATTGATCAGAAAGGTATCCGATTTCAAGGTTAATTTTCAAGGTCATTCCGATTTTTCGAGCACCGAACTTCACATGATATCTTTCGTAGGTCCCGATTTTCCACGACCTCGATGATCTGATCATCGACAATATCTGCGACCGGGTGAAGCCGTTATACTTCTCCAATGATGAGAATGTATGTAAAATGTTGCATATATGCGCATTACAGTATTAGTACTGATATGATCGCACCCAACATTTTAAATTTTTGAATCAGATAATCCGAGAGGGGGATCCGGTGCAGCGAATGATCTTCATAATGCGCGGCAAGGTCAAGAGCAGCCAGAGCCTAAGCCGAGGCGCGGTAGCGACGAGCATACTCGAGCCCGGGGGCTTCCTAGGCGACGAGCTCCTCTCGTGGTGCCTACGCCGCCCGTTCATCGACAGGCTTCCGGCCTCATCGGCCACATTCCTGTGCTTGGAGCCCATCGAGGCCTTCGGCCTCGACGCCCAGCATCTGCGCTACGTGACCGACCATTTCAGGTACAAGTTCGCCAACGAGCGGCTGAAGCGGACGGCCAGGTACTATTCGTCGAATTGGAGGACCTGGGCGGCGGTGAACGTGCAATTGGCGTGGCGGCGCTACATGATGAGGACCCGGGGTCCGGTGATTCGTGCGGCGGGTGAGGGTGGGGCTGCGGACCGGACGCTGAGGCGGTGCGCGGCCATGTTCATGTCGCTTAGGCCTCATGATCATCTCGAGTGAAATGCACCATGGCAAAAAAATTGTGCGACAAAAATGATAATTTATTTCTTATTCCATCACAAGGATCAATTTTGTTCAACCTTATTTATGGAATTCGTATTTTTCCTAATTAATATTATATATCTATAAAATTAACTCATTACAAATTGATAAATATGACCATGGGAAAGATATATATAGTTAAGAATATTTTTAAAAACCTTATAATCATCATTATTAAAATTATGAATATGTATGTGTATCCGATTAATATATGTATTTTTGATGAATATTGACATCAAGAATATTCAGCCGAAAAATACATATATTCATCAGATTCACAACTATATTCATCAATTTACATATAACTTTTTAATAGATAAATCTATGAATTTATATAGTTTTTATTATTTATATATTTGTAAATTCAATAGGTATTTTTTTAATATTTTCTTTTTTAATTTTTAAAGATTTTTTTTAAATTATTTATAAAAAGCATAAAACAAATTAAAAAAATGGGATACACCAGAGAGCAGGAGGAGCATCTGCTCCGCAAGAGTGATTGAGTCTTACAGTCAATCGCAATAAATAAAATTTTAACCAATTCATCGTCAAAATTCTTTAATATTTTATCTGATTTCAAATTTCGTTTTTTTAAAACTACATCTTTGGATTATTTTCTATCAAAAATACTCCATTCTAGTCGTTTTGCACACTATTACCACTACCCATAAAATTTAAAAATAATTCAAAAAAATAAAAAAAATCAGAAAAAAATATTAGTTTAATTTATAAACATTAAAACAATAAAAAAATTTATAAATTCATACTTTAGCTAATTTATGGTATATATTCATTATTTTTGCTTCCATATTCATAAAAAATGTCTCGATATTCATCAGAATTGCTTATATATTCATCAGAATTACTCCTATATTTATCAGATTATTTTATGGATTATATTCATTATTTTTGTTTCCATATTCATTAGAAATGTCTCGATATTCACCAGAATTGCTTATATATTTATGAGAATTGCTCATATATTTATCAGATTATTTTATGTTCTATATTTATTATTTTTGCTTCAATATTCATAAGAAATGCCTCGATATCCACCAGAATTACTTATATATTAATCAGAATTGCTTCTATATTCACTCGGTGCACGCAAGAATTATTGCCAATGAATTGTCCATGTCAGCAAGCATATGATGAGTAAACAGCCACATGTTGAATCCGTCAAAAGAAATTGTAGATTATTTAATTGAATCCACAAATGTCATTCACAAATATAAAGAAAGAGAATTTTGTTGACGGGAAAGGTGAATTTCTTAACCAAATCTGTAGAAATTAAAAGCGAATTTAGCTTGAGAATAGTACGATGGGATTATTTTAATTCAAATTTCATAAATGTTTGTTCATCCATTATCCAAAACTTATACAAATCCTCCGAACCAACATACCAAACCGGCCATATCAAGTAGTCCAAAAGGAGCATTATGACAATTATATATAATCTCCAAGCTTCAATTGGCCAATATAATACCAGTTTGAATCCAAAACAATGCCAACACCATTCGAAAATCTGCTTAAAGCGCAACAATCTTATTTATACTATTTCTATTGTTACTATATGTAGAATCCCGACGGATTTCTTTTTTCTATATTCCAGTTTCAAATTTAATAAATATATTCGTCGAGTAAATTTATCACGTGGCCGCCGCTAATTCGACAGAGACACACGCTTATATGGACAACCCATCAGTACACTCTACAAATTTTATAAGCCAATTGAGTAATGATACATGCATATATAAAAAAGTATGATAATTTCACAAGCAAACTAGAAAGTTAAGTGAGTTTGATATACAATTATAAAAAGGACATTTTTCGGAAAAACAATCCTTTCATTAAATGAAATTAAAGTGATAAAAATGATTCATTTATGATTATATTCCATATAAAATCAATTTCAATAATTTTGAATCAACAAAAAATAATAATAGAACCCCGCAATTTTTATTTGTTTTAGAAATTGCGTAATATTTCACTCCTCCAACTACCACAATATTCAAAAAAGCCCCAAATTTACATACAAATTACAAGGAGTTAAACAGTTACTTCACCTTCACTCGTACGTTTACAAGTTCGGCTTAGTTATTGTAAGTTAAACCGATTATACCTTGGTTCATCGGTTAAACCGACCGGTGTGACCGCCGGTTCCCATGAGCCACAAAACCTCCTCCCAGAACCCAAGGCTCTTCTCCCCGGCCAGCTCCACCACTGCGGGGCTGCACGCCGCCACGGTCCAGTACCCGGCCCTGATCTCATCCCTCAGCTGCTCCTTCTCCCACCCGCAGTACCCGTCGTAGAATCGGAAGTCTTGGACGTCCACGACGCTGCGCTTCACCATCTCGGCCGCGCACCCCACGCTCTCCTTCGTCCCGTAGTACAGCCCCTTGATCACCGGCTCGAAGACCCCGGTCTGACCCACCGAGCTGTCGTCGCCCCCCTCGGCGAGGAGGAAGAGGGCTTCGTCCAAGGGCCCGCCGAAGAAGAGCTTGGAGCCCGAGAAGGTCCCGGCCTGGTCGAGGATGGTGGAGCGGGTCTCCTTGATGGACATGAGGGAGGGGCGGTTGAGGATGATGCCCGTGGGGCCGACGGGGCCGGTGGAGAGGATGAGAATCACCGTGCGTTCGAAGATGTGCACGCCGTCGAGCTTCTCGGTCGCGATGAGGAGGCAGCCGCGCTCCGGCTCGTGGATCGTGTGCGCCCACTTGGCGCCCAGTTTCGTGGAGTTTGGACCTGCGTCGGGGTCAAAGGAAGCCAATGGCGCCTCGGCACTCGACGCTTCCTTCTCTCCGTGTATCAGCCTAGCTCGGAAGGACCTCCAGTCCCCTTTGACGACCGGCTTACCGTCATCCTCGTACGACTGCTGACAACCTGACACACGCAGACAGTCGGTCAGAACAAACTCCCCAATAATCGAATAACCGACAAAACTAAGAAACGAATCAAATCATCTCACATTTCACGATTGACGGAGAACTGGGAGCCCTCCGGTACTGAGATCTTTGGAGCGCGGTCTGGCCTCTGGCGGAGAAAATCAGCTCCGTAGACTTGGCCGAAGTGAGAAAAGCTGCTTCCATTTCTTCACAGGATGTCTCTGTACTGTAGATGCTGCGGATAAGATGATGATGATGAGTGGAACTCATTTATTTATATAACAATGCTGTACCGAATGGAGACCACACAGAGTGAGCGCTGAAGTCCATCCCAATCGGAAGCCAGGTTGGATGTGTGCGAGCTTTTCCCCATATCATGGACCATCAGATATGATTTTACACTTGGCAGCGGGCGACAGGAGCGCGGGTCTATCCAGTCCCGGTGATGTGGAAGGTTTCTGACCATTTGAGCCGATAGCGTAGGCAACTGGTGGCTACTGGACATTGGTGTTACTTCATCGAATTCTCATTCTCAAAAAGACCTCAATGGTTCCACGCCGTACCCGTCCATGGCCGAACCTTGAATCATCGCATCCCACGAAACTTGGAGGGGCACCAACGGCTACAGATTCGCTTCCATCCCTCGCTTCTAGTCTTATCCGCATCTCCACAATGTCGCCGCAGCGGACTCGTGTTTGATCTGTAGCTACGTGTTTGATCGTTGTACAATATATATGTATCAAGCTACCTGTACCTGTTTCGCTTCTCATTTTTCCGGAAAAAAAAAATGAAAATCATCTTTTGACATCAGACTCAACTCCAACCTATCTTGTTGTAGCTGTTAAGATGTTGTCTGATATCTGCCGCAACAACAGCTTCGTGACTGTATTACAGGTCCATCTTTCCCAGGTCATCTGCTGTCTGAAACATGTTCTCTAGCCTTTGCAACATTATCTTAATGCAGAAAATGGGCAAAAGACATACAGATGCACACAGATGATCTCCTCTCTTATGTTGTTCTTACATCAGTAGTAAGAAGAGGAGAGTGGGGCCTTTCCAGGTTGTCAGTATACCGAACTGGAAGAGAAGTCGGGTCTCGATACACAGTCTTCAGTCTTTCCAAAAACTCTCTGGTCATTGCCTCGTTCAGGTCATGTCTGTCTTTCTTGATCAAACACTGCATCAGATTGCGGCACGAAAAAATTCCTGAGCAAACACACTACGAGCAAGGAAATGAGTGAATCGGACAAGATGGGGTACCTCAGCGGGGTAGGAGTGGAATATGGGGAGGAACCGCTTCCGACAATATTCGTTAAAAAGCAGTGTGAGGATTGGAAGAGGAATGGTCAGGCCGGACGCAAGAGGAAGCATCTTCAGGCCGAATATGCCTATAGCGATAACCTGCATCAGAACCAAGGAGAATATCGTCGCATTATGTACTATCGGCCAGAACTTCCCTCCTGTTTCGTACTTGGGTTTATACACATTCAGCAGCTGCAAGAAAAACAACAAAAATTCATCAACATCGAATTTTCAGTTTAATTCAGCTCAATTTCAGCTGGGAAGAACATACCCTTATAACAGAACACCTTGAATTTAAAGGTACCTGGTTGCGGAAGATGATGTAACCCATGAAGTAGTAAATCAGGAGAAATGGCAGTATCAGCGGAGCTAAGAAGAAGTAGACTACACCGAGGAGCCCAAAGAAGGTTAGTTTTGGGACTTCGCTGTAGTAAGGAATCGACGGAACCTCGAAGTCCCCATCATCTTCCTTGCACCGAAAGATGGTTTTAAGGTAGTTGCAAATAAGAGGAGTGGAGCGGAAGAGTTCGGATGATATGCTCGTCCAGCCGGACGTCACGACGTAGGCTATGAAAAATGACGCCTGCGACATATACCAAGACCTGATCACAACACTGCGAAAAAAATAAAATAAAAGAAGTTTAAACGTGATAGAAATTTGTTACCTGTGCTGGGACTAGCGCGGCGAGAATGCTGGGGATTTTCTTGGGCTCGAGAAAGATGTTGGCCATGGTGAGGACCGAGCCGGATAGAACGTTGGCGAAGAAGATGTTCCATACAGTAAACCACAGCATCTTGGCGCACGCACTTTTCTCGATTTGGCTGCGCGAGATGTATCCCTGGAAGGCGGACAGGAGGATCATAACAGGCGGGACGAACGAGAGGAATGTCTGCAGAATTAGACTGGGGAGATATCCAGTAATCACTTGACTAATGACTGTGCTGCAGGTAACAAAATACGATCACTTTCAATATCAGACATGATTTTGCTTCAAAACAATGCTCAGATAATGGTTAATACGCCTTACATTTGAAGCACACTTTTGAGGAAAGGGAACCATTTCTCCAGCTGCTCCAGATGGGTAAGGCCTTGGACTAGGACAACCGGTACGAGGAACAGCAGTGTGATCAAGGCGCAGGTTACGATCACGGTGAGTTGGCAAATCCATCGCTTCATGAATGACGCGGAGAAGAAAGGCCAGTGGATATCTTCTGGCTCCGGAGCTTTCTCGGTGGTCCACTCTGTGGGATTGACGCCTTGCTGGATGTGTAAGGCTATTGCAGCTCCGTACCTTGACTTGAAACAGACGAACGCGGCTGCCTATCATCATCATAAAAAAATTTCTGAATAAGAAAACAATAAGGTCGTAGATCATGAAGTTGTGACGTCAATTTGAACATGAGTAGCTATCACTTACTTTTTCGGTCACGGAAGTTTGCTCTATTCGCGCAGCGCATTCCAGATCCTCCAGCTTCTTTCCATAGTGATCCACTAGGTTGACTCTTGGCCCCCAGAGTCCTAAAAAACCGCTCCGTTTATACCTCTCCCGACAATCAGATTTCGCTTTTATTTTCAAAACCTTTTTATACATATTCTCCGCATCATTCTACAAAACAAATAATTCAAAAGCCAGTGAAAAACATGCTTATGTGAAAAAAAAAAAAAAAGAGTCCTGCACAAAGCGCTTACCATGAGCCGCTGGAGTTTGTTGGAACGACGAACGAGGGAATGGGAAAGGTAAGTCGTGGGATGGTACTCGGTGAAGAAGCTTTCCACAGCGTCGCTGTAGCTACCGATAGATGGTGCCGGAATGCCTCGAACTAGGACAGTGAAGTGGTGTGGCTGAGGTTTGGATGAGTAGAAGTACTCGATCCTCTTGCAAGAAACATAGTTATATTCCTGCAGGCACGCAGCGCTTGCTTGTTAAAAGTCTTAGCCGAAAGCTTCAAATATCTTATTTACTAAATTTAAGGCAGCTGTAAATGCAGACATTGTTGAACTTACGGAGTATAGAAAAAAGCAAATGACTCCGGTGAAAATATAGGCAGCACAAAAATGGATCCATAACCTTCAAATTCGCAAACGAATCTCAAATTGTAATTTCTCAGCGGAGTCCGAAAAAGTGAGTGAATGAGGTATCAAATGCACTTATCCATTTTTTGAAGTACCTTTTTGATCCATCATTAACATTAGAGATGCTGAATGAGTCAATAGACTTCTGAGGCAAGCCCGAGAAATCGATATCCAGCTGACTCCCCAAATAGTTCACTGGAACGAGGATGCAAATCCCTACTGCAGTAGCAAATGAAAACACCTTCATACTGCACAAATCCAAATAATTAAACGTCAATTGATGCATCAACTCTCCGTTGAGAACTATCAAGCAGAAACTGATAAAAGTGAGAAATTATCAAAATTGGGGATTTACCTGAAGATGAAAATTCTAGCTATCAAGCAGAAACTGATAAAAGTGAGAAATTATCAAAATTGGGGATTTACCTGAAGATGAAAATTCTCATCAAGACCACGGCATCCAAACCCAACTTCGACAGCATTTCGTCCTCGGATGTCTGCCATGCCGTTGTCACCCAACCTGTCGAAGGCACTAACCTCTCCAAGTTGAAGTGCCCTCTCTCCTGGATCTTACCCTCGGCCACTAAGCGCGGCGCGTAGACTTTCACATTATTCGGCTGCTTTCTCAGTATGGAGTATAGCGTGAAGAAGAGAAAGCACAGGCCGAGATTTATGCCAACCGAGGTTAAAAGCGCAGATAGAATCATCACTCCAGAGAATTTTCAACTTAAACAGAATTACACGAACAGGCTCAACTCCTTGTTCTGAATATTCACTGCAAGAAGGAGATTGAGCATTATAACAGATTCAGAACTTTTGCAGAATCAAACATCTAAAAAACTAGACAGTTGATGGGGAGCAGATAAATATATAAAGGATGTAATAAGCTGCAAGAAACAACACATGAAAAATCACATTAAATTAAAAAAAAATCATGAAACGTATGGAAAGTTGAAACCCTAAACCTGAAAATGAAGGCGATGAAGAGGAAAGAAGAGAGCAGAGCTACCTGATGAAACCCAGATATAAATTTCCAGTTGAAATCCAAGAGGCTCACTGGTGACATTCAAAAAGGTAAAGGCGACGCCTTTACAGCTCAAACCTCACTTCTAAAGCAATTCAAGCTCTGCCCAGAAACGGAGAAACCCAAATCCGATTCAGCGCCCGCAATCAACAACTTACACCATCACACAGCCGATTTCATTCGAATTCGAATCCATTTGATGACAAGGTGAGGAAGAGGATGTGAGCAAACATAAAGACGGCGGAAAGCTACAGCCTTTGAATATGGAAGACGCCGTGTCCAGTTGTGTCCCGACCATATTTCATCTCGGGTCATGTTCCGGGTCGGGTTCGCTCTTGTAGACAATCCAACTCCAACGGCATAAACTTGTCGTATTTGAGTATTTAAATATGCAAAACTCGTTCCATGAGCTGGCTTGCGTCTCTGTGTACGATCAGAAGCTCATCCAGCACAAACATAAGAGTGAATGCAGTTTGATAGTGGCGGCAGCGATTCAACGAGTGTGCAAACATGTGATATTTATTGAGGAAACATGTCAGACAATTTAGACTGAGTTTTTGTAAGAGTAGGTTCTTATGGCATAGATGCCTTCCGACATAAAAGCAAAATCTCCAAGCGATATAAAAGAAACAACCAAGCATGAAAGAAACAATCAAACACACGTCCCTGCCCTTATTTAGTAGGTTACCGAATGGGTAAGGGACTAGAAGTGCAGCTACGATGGCGGTTTACTCGTCATCATAGCTCTTGCGGTGGTGCTGGTGCTGGTGCTGGTGCCTGTGGTGGTGGCGCTTCTCCTCATCTTCATCAGAGGTGTCATCACCTCCCTGCCAATTTCAGAGAATAACAAATACATCTTACTTCAAGGGCTCAGAGGAATAAAATGTTACGGAAAAAGAGTGATGGCTCAAACTCTAGGTTCACATACAGCCTTATATCTTGCTGTATGATGTCGTTCAAAATCTAGGTTCACAAAAAACATAACTCCAAAACAAGTGATTCTTGGATCATGGATGAATATGACTAATTTAGATTTTGATAAACTGTCATTTAACCTCAATGATTGATCCATGATGCATCTGATAGAACATATTATTCATCCAAGTACGATTCAAACTGACAAATCTTTATCTCAATTACATATCAATGAAACCATGACAGAACACATTTGACAACCATCATCAACATGAGCATCAACAACCCATTAACCATATGCAGACAGAGAAACCATATCCATCCACTAGCCAAAATACAGGCATAGAAACCATATCAAGATCCATCCAAACTCTACAAGCATACATTCCCACGTTCATCCCAGCCTCGAAACGTTCAACTACATGCAGAAGGCTTCAGTTCAAACACTACACATCAACAGCAACACAAATAAACTACGCTGACAAGTGACAATGATCAACAAAGATTAGAGCCAAATGCATGCAGACAAAGCATATCAATTTTGATGCTTACGTATTTCTTGCGCCCATGTCCCTCTTCACCTCCATACCTTGGCCTCTCATCATCATCATTCCTTCTCCCGTACCTCGGCTTCTCCTCCTCCTTCTCATTCCTCCTCCCGTACCTCGGTTTCTCCTCCTCCTCCTCCTCATTCCTCCTCCCGTACCTCGGCTTCTCCTCCTCCTCACATCCTCCATACTCCGGCCTCCCAAACCTCCTCGGCGGCTCCTCCTCCGCCTCACCTCCATATCCAGGTCCCCCAATCCTCCTCGGAGGCTCCTCATGCTCCGTCTTCCTCCCATAGCCAGATCCATGCTCCGATGGCGGCGGGCGCTCCTCATACTGCGGCTTCCTCCCAAACTCCGATAGTGGCGGCGGACGCTCCTCATACTCCGGCTTCCTCCCGTACTCCGATCCAGGCCGCGGACGCTCCTCATACTCCGGCTTCCTCCCGTACTCCGATCCAGGCCGCGGACGCTCCTCATACTCCGGCTTCCTCCCATACTCCGATCCCGGCCGCGGACGCTCCTCATACTCCGGCTTCCTCCCATATCCAGATACGACCTCCTCCCCGCCGTATCCAGGCCGATTCATCCCGGGCTGGAACCCGTACGCCGGCCCCGGCCCGCCGGACGCCGACGGCCTCCGCCCTCTCCCGCGCGAGTAGCTGCTGTACTCGCTCTTCAAGGCCTCATCCGCGTACGCGGACGGCACAGAGTGGGACGAGTAGTTGGGGCGATCGTAGTCGACGGACGCGTCCCCGCCCGACGAGATCTTGTAGCACGTCTCCGCGGACGGCTTGACCGGGCGGCCGTAGGTGAGTTGAATGTCGTATCCTCCGCCGTAGGGCGTGGGATCGAAATCGTCAAAGTCGTCGACGCCTTCGTCGTCGTTGGATGGTCGGTGGCTCCAGTAAGACATTGTTTTTCGGATCTGAGAGTTTCTGGTTTTGAGATGATCGAAAATGCATGAGGCCCAGATCTTCTTTATATAGCGCCGTGGTGTTTGCATACGTCGTCGCTTCCACGTGTAGCGGAAGATTGCGTGGGCCCAGCGCGGCCAGAGTTCGTTGCATGTGGGCCCATTGACTGTGATTTCACGGCCCAATGATTTTAACTCGGTTTGTTTCGCTGCGGGTTGATTGTGACTTTTTCAGATTGATTTTGAGGTTTCAAAATTGGACATAGATATCCAGATAAGATTAAAAAAAATTGTGAAACAAAAATATTAATAAAATAAAACAGAGCCGGGGCATAGATTTGTAACATCATTTAGAACTGTGAAAGTAAAGGACGGATAAACGAATTAGTTAGAGATGAAGCGCAATGTATCTCTATATTGAGTGGAGGGCCTGCAGGACATCAGCTTTCACATCTTCGAAGTCTTCGACCCCAAAACTGAACCTCACCAGGTTGTCCTTGATTCCGAAGGCAACCCTCTCAGCTTGGGTGAGATCCCAATACGACATGATAGCAGGCTGATCCACAATGCTCTCGCACCCTCCAAAAGAGGGGGCGATATATGGGATCCGGAGTGCGTCAACAAATTTGATAGTCCTGTGAAGGTCTCCGTCCACCTGTATTTTTCATCAACCGAAGATCAGGTTCACAGGAAACCAAGGCCAATGACCGAATATGATTTAGTTATGCATAGGTATTTAGAAGCTAAAGGGGGTTTGATGCTCGCCTCAAAGCTGACGACACCACCAAATCCAGTCATCTGCTGCTTGGCTATGCTATGCTCGGGGTGACTTGGCAGGCCAGGATAATACACACGCTTCACCTGAGGATTAACATGTTAATTCCAGCCACTAATCTGTATCACAAATGATCCTAATAATGGAGCAACGTGACAAAGAAACCAGCCCGCTCAAGGGTTTCATACCACTTTTATCTCTGTTACTGTATCCTTGTTTACTCATAAATACGGATCAGATCTTAATTCTCAAGGCAACTTGAGTACACATAGATTAGTATTAAGTCCAAAGTCAGCCTTAGCCATTAATAGACTTCTGTGAAATATTGTTTGGAAGTTGTCTGATAAGTACAATAACTATTTATTTGATAGTTGCAACTCCCAATATTAAACTATTCATTATATTCAAGTTGAGTGCTCCATCTAAATACATATAGATAGAGACCACAACAGTTACCAGTTGTTACAATCACAGAAGCCGGCTTATTAAATCTGGAGGTTTAAAATTCTATAGATAAAAAACAAGATGTGACTCAAGCAGTTACCTTAGGATGGGCCTCTAAAACTTCGGCCATTTTCATAGCTGTAAGATTCTGCTGCTGTACACGTAGATGCAGTGTCTTCATGCCTCGGATGATCAGGTATGCAGCGTTCTGAAATATAATGAACCAAACAGCATCATTTTCATGCTTCAAATAAAATAGACACAAATTAATTAGGATGAAAACAAAACACGGCATAATGGGCACTTTCTAATCATATGACTAGAATCTTATAAGTTGGTATTTTGATCTTGCAAGCATACAGAAACGTTCTTGGACTGGTCATGAGTGAACTAAAATCAAAATCAATACAGCAAGAAATATACAACAGCCAGGAGAAGTTCACTAACCGGATTGAGAACACCACCAAGCACATGATGCAGAGTTCGAATTGCAGTAACCAGCTTTTCAGAGCCACTAATGCATCCAGCAATGACCTGAAACAGATTTCTTCAGTTAGTTTTTGGCTTGATGTCTGATTCAAAATTTAAGACGATGAAAGAAGCAAGTCTGCGTCAGCCACTCTCACTTACATCATTATGCCCTGCGATGAATTTAGTTGCGGAGTGCAGAACGAGATCGGCACCTAGAGCAAGGGCCTTCTGATTGAGAGGAGTGGCAAATGTGCCATCTATGCACACCAATGCTCCATATTTGTGGCACAGCTCAGAGACCAACTTAATGTCAACACATCTGAACAATGGGTTTGTAGGAGACTCAGTGAAGAACAGGGAGACCTGGACAGACCAGCGCCAAACTTGTTATAATGTCACTGGAGATATGTACCCATAAAACCTCAGTATTTCGGAGATGATAGATGTACTCACTTTGTTATTTTTGAGTGCAGACTCCAGGCCCTCATTATCAGCAGGATCAATGACAGAGGCCTGCATCAATTAATGATAAAAATACTACTGATTAGGTACATGCCGCAAGGAATTATCAGAGTTGGGAGGTGCGTAGCACAAGCTTCCATCATTATTCTATACGGTGATAAAGAATTTTGCCTGCCCTGGCTCTACTGACAATTTTGTAAAAACATTAGATAGCAGAAATGAAGTCGGTGAGAAGACAACTAAATATGTCACAATCCAACTGTACAAAAGAAGCGAAGCAATACCGTGATCCCCATCTTTGGAAGAAATGTCTCGATGAAAACTCGAGTCTTCCTATAGCAATCAGTGGTAGTCACAATGTGACCTCCAGCTGGAACCAGTGACATCAATAGAACAGTGCTAGCGCACATTCCTGATGCTAGTATGAGGGTTGATTCAGCCCCCTCCAGGGCACTGAAAATAAAACTCCATCAGATGTTTCGTACAAGTTACAACTTACATGATTTTCAGACTCGAAAGAAAGAAAAACCTGATCTTCTCCTCTGCAACCACCGTTGTTGGATTTCCATATCGCCCATACTCAAAACTTGCATGACGCTTCTCCTGAAATGTATATTACTGAACATCAGATCCAAAAGAGGTGGCCTTTTAACTTAAATTCTGGCATCAGCACTACTTTCAATCACACAACATAACTATAGAACCACGGCCAACTAAGCCAACTAAATTAAACAATAGGTAACCTATCTATTTCAATTTTAAGTAACAATATAACACCATTTTTATGGCTGCAATTGACTATTACATTTGACCAACCAGGGCAAAAAATACAATACATGTTCGCAGCACAGACCTTGAAATCAATGAGCTCCTCAGTCTTCTTGAAGAAGTAAGCAGAAGTGTTGACAACTGGAGTTGTAATCGCATCAGTAACAATCCCACGACCTAGTCTCTCACCTGCCTCATCAGAAAATCACACATTCCACTTAAATCAGATTCCCTGAATGCTTCTCACACATCTCAAACTCACTAAACCTCCACGACAAAAATATATAAGAAAATATGGCAACATTTTCACCAGATTTAAAAATAATTTCCAGCACATAAATGCATCCAAAATACCATATCCAACACTCAAATCCTCACAAAAAATCCTTAAATATATAAAAATAAAAAATTACCAGCATGAACTGCAAGGCTCCCGTCGAAGCTCAAAAACGAGGGTTTCAACGACCCACCAGTCACCACCTTCGCCTCCTGAACTTGTACACTACCATTACTACAGACCTCCTCATCAAACGCCGCCGCCGGAACAGCCGCGGCCGCCTTGTCATTTACCCCCTTAACCCCGCCATCGCTCCACGCAGCCGCCACGATCTGCGCCACACCGATATTGCTGCAATTCCTCCTCGCCTTGGTGCTCAACTGCCGCACGAAGTTCGGCGGAAACCTCAGAATCAGCGAGGAAGACAATCCGTAAGCCCTAACCGGCGCATCCGCCGACAACCTCCTCGAGCCCGGCCGCGACGAGCTCTCCGCTTTCGGGAAGGAGGAGAAGGAGAAGTCCGGGGGATCTGATCGGCACTGGAAGGAAGGGGAGGCGGCGGATAAAGGCGGCTTGGCGAAGCAGCTGGAGGAGACGGCCATTTTCCGATCTGGAGTTTTTTACGGCGGGTTTCACGCGGAGGGGTTTGTTGGTGTTTTCTGCGTGTGGAGATTCGCAGGTGTCAGTTGTTGATATTTATATTAATAAATAAATAAATAAGAAGTTGATGCAGTCTTGCAGTGGATGATGGAGTCGTGTTGTATCCTCTTCATCTGGAGCGTGCAAGCGTTATTGTTAATAAAAAACTATGTCGTTCTGACAACTGAAAAATGAACGACGTCTTGTATTATTGTTACACGTACTGAGCAAGTGGTGGAGATGCAGAGGATAGATTCCGTGGGTGAAAGACAAGCTGGCAGCCAATTTGTATTGTTTCTTTTCTTCTTTACTCTTTTAATGTCATTTAATTAATTTTTTATTTATTTTTATTTATTATTTAACAATTTTCAATATGTATTTAATGTGAACAATTATTTTAAAACGTCAAATATTAATCACATCTTTATCATAATCAATAAAAAAATCATTCATCATCAGTAATAATTTACAAATTTTATTTTTTGCATGATTTTTTTAGAAAAAATACCAATCACGTATTCATTAAATTTATTCAACTGTTAGCATTAATTTCATTTTAATTTATTTAAATTAATCTTATACGACAAGAAGATGGAGGGAATAACTATTAAGCAGGTTGGGCACTTTCAGTAATTACTGATACAGTCCCTCATGTTTTCTCGTATAGGGGTCGACCCAACACGTATCTACCACAGACCAATAACAAATTGCCGTGTGTAATGTTGATTTTTCAACACGTCACGTGGCACCTTCTCAATGGTCGTGTCCACCGCCACGTAGTGGACACGATCCATCTAAATCTGTCTCCCTTCTAGCTAGTAGCAACTGGTAGGCGCATGTTGGGCGACAAGTGGGCTTGGAAATTTCAAGATTATGGTTCGAAATAATTTGGGCTCGTAATATATTTTGTGGGCCAGCCCAGTAAGTGAAATTATATGTAAATTTAGTGGTTATTGTTATAGATAGGCTCTATTTTTATTCACAGAATATACCGACTAAAGTAAACATTTTTGGCAATGTATAAATGACTTTTTTTGTGCATGAAATTCTTACTCAATACATTGTCATACTTAATTAATGTTAATTCTCAATATACTTTATAAAATTAATTATATTTAATAAATTAAATTAATTGATCTTAAACAATATCATAACTTAGTTTTTTTTTAATTGCATTTTTTTGACAGTTCATATAATTCGAATCGTTGTAATTAAAGAAACGGTGAGAGTTTCAAATATTTTTAATATTTTTATAATGAACTTAATATATGCTTATATATTTAACGCGAATGAAAATAGTAAAGTAATTATGTAAACAAATTCGTGATATACTATATAAGCACTTTAAATATTTTAATACTTCAACTCGAAATGAATTTGTGGCCACATTCTCAACAGCAATATGTGATGAAAAGGAAGATTAAGATGAGACTGATGGTCATATTCCGGCTTTCATACATGTTGAGTTGAATATTATTTAAAATCAAATTCATAAATTTTAAAAATATAAAGCCTTTAAATAATTATTTTATCACTTTCAAATCACAACTTAATATTTTAAATACATTTTTGTTATTGATATGAACTCTCTTTATATTATTTACTACATAACGGATTACTGCAATTTACAACGATATCTAACGGATCACGTATGCTTTATCCTTTTAAATCAAATGTGATACCCATCTGTCAACACACACAAAAAAATCATAAAATAATCACGATACGTTGAAATGGGTGTTATATTTATCGTCTTGAAGTTTATACATATTTTTTCAATTTTAATTACTTTCCGCAAAATGTATTTGCCGTCACCGGCCATGTTCATGGCGTTTATGTATCAATTTTGGCTTCTGAAACATTTTATTTTGAGATTAATAAATCATTGACTTATATATTAAGAAATTATGACATTCACCTAATAAATATTTGCCTTCAAGATAAAATTAAAAAAAACAAATGAAAGGTATGGTAGGTGCTAATGGCACCGGATAAAACTTATTTTTATTTTTTTAAAAGAGAAAATTGAAATTTATGTATGGTAATAGTTAGGTGAAAATCACACTTCACAACCCAAATAAAAGTTTTAGTATATTATATTTAATTTATTATAGAGAAAAATAAGAGTGAAAATTTTGGTAATTAAGGGTTACATGAGAAGGGCAAAATAATCATTTACTTCATGAAATTTTTGTATCTAAACTCCGCTTGAGAGTTTTTTTTCGCTCTCATACAAAACACTAATTCAAAAAATATGGGTTTGACGGCCACATTCTCGATAGCAACAAGATGTGTATCAAGATTATTGTTCTTTCAGAATAATTATATTTTTATTCTGTCATCAGTAGGGGTGTTCATCGGTCCAAAATCGGACCGGATTGGACCGGAACCGGTTTGGACCGGAACCGGAATCCAGAAAAAGTAAGGACCGAAGACCGGACCGGATTTGGATCGGTCTGGACCGGACCGGATCGGAAAATTCCGGGTTTGGACCGGACCGGACCGGTTTGGACCGGAATCATAAAATATAATTAAATTTTAATAAAAATGTGAATTAAAAATAATTTTATTTATGTATTAAATAAGATATATTTAAGTATTTTAATAAAAATAAATTTTTTTATTAAAAAACTACCAAACCGGTCCATTCCGGTCCGGACCGAAATTTTCCGGGTTTGGACCGGACCGGAACCGGAACCGGAATCCCAAAAATGTATGGACCGAAGACCGGACCGGAATCCTTCGGTCCGGTCCGGTTCGGTCCATTCCGGTCCGGTTCCGGGTCATTTTCCGGTCCGGACCGGATTTTGAACACCCCTAGTCATCATATGAATTATTGAATCAATAATTTATCAGAAAATTTGCATGTGAGTTATTTTTTATTTTCATATTTCTTCAACTTGAATTGTATGTTAAATGAATTCATCTAATTTACTTTTTTTTTTCAATCAATGTTATTTTCAGTTGTCTCTGTTTTATATATATTTGTATGACATTTGAGATCCCTGAAGATAGATTTTTCCTTACATGTCCAGCATTTCGATCCGGTTGATAACTAGATTAGAAACTATACTGAACAATGTAAATTAGTGAGGGTACTATTTCCATTTCGGTTTTGTAGCCAAAATTTTGTAACTCAAACTTGTAGATTTATCTTGTACACATATTAATGAAATTGATTTATTAGATAAAATTAATGAAATTTATAATTGATGATAGGTATTCATATGCTATTGAATTGTATCTTACTCTTATGAATTTTGCAAAAAAAAAAAAAAATTGCGATCATCAATGTGCTAACAAGAAATTATTTAACGAATAACGAGACATTTTATACACAACATAACGAATATAAATTCAATTTATTTATAAACAGAGTGCTGATTTTGTTATTAAGAATGCAAGCTCGTCGCTAATTATTAAATTTTTATTTCTAAAAAGTGAATTGATGGACAAAACCAGACCAACATTTGAAACAAGCATTGTTATTAAAAACCGGACCGGTCGGTTCAACCGGTCGGCCCGGTTACACTAAACCGAATTCAACCGGACCAAACTGATGGTTTAGAGAAAAATCACTTGAACCGGCTGGTATTCTTAAGAACCGGTTTCATGACAACAATAATAAAAATATGTCACTAAATGAATTCGAACTCAAGATGGATTGGGTAATAGGCAAGAAACTTACTACTAGACCACTTAATGAACTTGTTATTATCATAATTATTAAACAAAATTTACAAAAATCTGCACCTAACTGAACTATTCCGGACCACCAGTTCAATCAGAAAATTGAGAACCAGAGTCCTGATTGATTCGGTTTCTAGTTCGGCTCGGATAATCATGATGGAAACAAGTGTATAAGGATGAAATGACAAAACAATGATATATGAAAATCTTCAAATTTTGGTAACACACACAATGACAAAGTTGTGATTATTGGATCAATACATTGACCTCTAAGGCAGAAATTAACCAGAGGAGCGTTATTAGGCTATGGCGACGAGAACTTTCGTCGCTACTGCCTCACCTGCCGCGCTTTCAACATGGTGGGGTTGACGACACTGTACCCGCCATCCACGACGAGGTCAAGCCCGCTGACATAGCTGGCCTCGTCGCTGGCCAAGTACACGGCGGCCATGGCTATGCCGTCGGGCTTCAGAACTTGGCCCTTGAGATTTCCCAAGGCGCTCATCCCCGCCTCAGCCTGCTCCACGGTCCTGCCATCACTTGGAAGGAGGCTCGTCGCCACGCCGTATGGAGATACGCAGTTGACTCGGATCCCGTGCATCCCGAGCTCCGAGGATAAGTTCTTGGTCAGCCCCATTATTCCGTATTTTGAGACAGCATATGCCGTCGTCGCCAGCCCTGCAAACGGATTTTCCACGCATCAATTTTCCGCACTTTCAAGGGTTAGTTTGTTACTCTCCAATATTTTTTTATCCGTTTTTATTTGACATTTAACTATTTTTAATGTTTATTTAATATCAATAAATACTTTAAAATGTCAAATATTATTCAGTTCATTATCATGATTAATAAAACATATATTTCTCACCAGTAATCATCTATCAATTTTATTTTTTACACACATTTTTTTTAAATATTAACCACCTTATTAAATTTTGTTCAACCGTTAGAATTGAGTTCAATTTAATTTACTCAAATGAACCTTAAACGACATGTATTAAAGGACGGATGAAGTATGCTACTTGTTCAATTTGATCTCAATATTTGAAATTTTTCCTTGATTTGTTTTGGATGCTAAATGACTATTTTTAATAAATTATGTAGTTTTGTCAGTTAATAAATTGATTAAAAATGTGTATGAGTTCAATTAGTAGGGCTAATCAAACTAAAAGACTATTTTTATAGTGTGAAGTGAACTATCCGTATTATTAAAAATATAATTTTTTTTATAAAATATTAATTACAATTACGTTCGTGAAGATATTGCAACATAAATTAGATTTATCATAAAATAAAATCAAACTAAATAAAATTAATGTTTATACAACCAAAACGAATAAAATTTAGTGTTGTCAAACAATTGACATCCACTTAAGAATGATATAGTTTTAAAATTTATTCAGCTATTTCTAATTTAGTGGTCAGGGGCCGCAAACCCTAAATTTGATTTTATGATCTTAGGTTTGTTAGACAACACTCAAGACCGCTAGATCAACACCTAATTGGTATTGTGGCTGCCAACTGTTTGACAGCACTGAATTTGCATAAAATCATTTTGTTTAGTTTACGTAAAATCACTATAAGTGTAAACTAGCATTTTTGTAGTGGATATGTATTCTAACAAAAATAATTTTGTTTATCATTTTACTTCAATTTTAAATTTTTTTCAATTTATTTATTAAACTGAAAAATTGAATTCAATAAATAACATCAATTAGGTTCCATGTGCGTAATCAATGGATGCATACATCAACGGCGTATTGAGACACAACAAATAATAATTTAATTGCCCAATCGAATAACTAAATTTATCTTAATGGTGACGTATTAGTCAATAATGCTTGGATTAAACTTATAAAACCCGACTTTAATGTCTCACTTGAAGAGGACAAAACGTCATTAACACTAATTAATCCCTTGAGCCGTCCAAGACATGTTTACAACTTAATTTATTGACACCTTTAATTTATTTGACTGGTTGTTTTCATGTGAAATATTACGACGTACGATGATGACACTTAATAATATATTTATATTGTAATTTCTATCAAATGTAGTATTTTAAATAAAATTCAATAAATATTAATTTAAATGACATGGAATACCTCCAACATGCGTGCAAGCGCTGGATGTGAACAATATGCATCCTCTCTTCTGTGGCACCATGACGCGAGCGGCGTGTTTGGCTCCCATGAACGCTCCGGCGAGATTCACGTTGAGGCACTTGTCGAGATCGGCCCTCGTCGACTCCAAGATGCTGCCGAAGATCTTGTCTATCACGCCCGCGTTGTTGTACATTATATCAAGCTTTCCGTATTTGGCCACAGTGGAATCTACCAGGTTGATTATGTCCTCTTCTTTCGAGACGTCGCAGTGGACGAAGGTGACGTTTTCGCCAAGGGTATCGGCGATGCTCTGACCTTGTTCGTCGACGATGTCTGCGAGGACGACGATGGCTCCGTTTTCGTGGAACTTGCGGACCGCGCAGGCCCCGATCCCGCTCGCTCCCCCGGTGATGATCGCCACCTTCCCCTCCAATCTAGAATACCAAAAAATTTCCCGCATAAAAATCTCTGTTTCCTAATCTTTAATGTAACATTTTACTTAAATATGAATTTAATGATACTATAATTTTTTAAAAATATTAGTATCAAATTGATGAATAAAAGTATCAAACTGATAAAACTTATACGGTAAAAAACAATATGATTGAGAAATACCTCTTGTAGTTCGGTGCGCCGTTGGAAGCACGAGCGGCGGCGGCGGCGTCCATCTTCCCAAAAAATCTCCGACTAGTTTGAAAGAAGCTAGAGAGAAGAGAAAGGGCAGGTGAGAATTTCAATGAAGCGAAGCTTGGCTTTTGTATTCAGAAAGCCGGCTCATTTTAAGCTTATACTATGTGCCCAACATGGCTAAAATAATAAGGCAACTTGGTGGCTTATGATATAATTTATTTATTAATCTACATTGCTACTTGTCGCATAGTTATAAAAAACTGTATCAGGATCCGGATCCATATTCGATCTGATTCCAATTATCTTGAGATTGCTAAAAAACAGATGAATCGATTGACATAGTTATCAGAATCGGATCAGAAGCCGAACGAGTCAGGACTCCGGTTCCCGATGCGGCTCAAACTGATTCGACCGTCGGTTCAGTTGTATGTAAAATTTATCATAATGAAATCTTATATGCTAGTTTTCAAAAGAAAATCAAAATAGGTTGATGGCCTCTTGGCTAATGCATCCGCCTTGTCTTCAAAAAACTGGGATCAAATCCTAAACTATAGTTAAGTCATTAATTATAATAAACCGGTTCAACCGGTCCGGTCCGATTCAACGGTTTTATAATATATCGGCCGGTTTATCTGGTTTTATCTGGTTCAAAATGCAATCCGATATTAATCTCAAATAGACCGGTACCAGATCCGGTTCCCGATCGAACCGGCCGGTTTGGTCCGATTCTGATAACTATGATTGAAATTACACTAAACTGGATAAATCAAATTTTCATGAACCGATTTGATTTGGTCAAAAATACAATATGCACCTGTCCAAATTTCTAAATAGCATTTATAAGTTGAATTTTTGATTGGATTAGAATGAATTTGACCACATTTTGAATTACAATTTCAAATTAGCATTTGTGATTTGATATTTTTTTACTAAATTAGACTTTTTATTTGGAAGGACTCGAATCCACGACTTGTAGGATTGACTAACGTATCAACCGACCGCTAGACTACCAGTTTGGTGACTTAAATTGGACTCTTGATTATGAAAAATGTGCATTTTTGAGTTACAAAAACATACAAAACTATTATGACAAAATGACTATACCGAATGCTGCATTTATGATTTGACTTTTAATTTCAAAAACATACTAATCACCTACGATCAATATCGAATCCATAGATTAATGAATGAGGTCATATGATCCGCTCAATTATGATTAATTTTAATTTTATAAGCTAAAATGACTTAATTTTATAATCAAGTTGCAATTTTATGTTGTTTCAGTACCACTAATGAAAAATGAACACAGTATCTAATAAATCTATTATATTTATTATAAGTTCCCGTGTGGTGAGATGTTCATAATCATTGTGAAACAGTATCGTTTAACTTACGGAAACTACTACCAAACTTGATACGAAAATGGCAAAATTTAAACTAATTTTCTAAACCTTGAATTATTTACAATATAATTAATAAGAAGAACTTATATTACCTTATTGAATAAAATAAGACAATGGTAAAGAAAATTTCAGTTTCCGTAAAAGGTTTTTATTATTCTACTCCGCAATTCTAGAATGGATAGTTTTAAATCTTTGTCTTTCTTGAACTAAAAAAATCTCATTGATTATGGTAACTTGAATTTAGAGTTAAGTTTTTCGAAATGTCTTTCAGATAGTAGTCTTGTAATTTTATAATTCTCTTTCAAGGTTGTAAATGGAATAAAGCTACATGTGTCGTAAACCATGAAAATTATATATTTTATTAATTCTACAAAAAAAAGAAATAATGAACATAACGAATAAAGGTACAGTTCAGAATTTTTGTAAACAAAAATTTCCATAAATTACTTTCTGTCAAAAATCATACAAGTTTTATACTTTATTAATACTACGAAAAAGAAATGACGAACATAACGAGTAAAGTTATCGTTTATAATTTGTGTAAAATAAAAGGTTCTCTATAAGATACTGTAAAGGGTATGACACCTTATATATTTATAAAGCAAAAGATAAATAGTAAACATTTTAAGGTAAAGAAATTTAAATTTTTTCTTATGCAAAAACGGAAAGTATTCGCTCAATAAGGACTTCTGCTATCTATATAAGCTCGGTATAACTGTGTTTCCCATTTACATCTCATTCTCTGAATTAGTTACAGACTTGAAATTTCTTTCTGGTTTCTCAAAACTCATTCTCCGAAAACAACTTTTGAGGAATCTTGAAGTTCTATTCTCAGTTCTCAAAAATCATTATTCGAAACCATCTTTCAACAAATATTGAAATTCCCTTCTTGGTTCTTACTACTTATTCCTTTATAAAAATATAGAAGTTGTGTCCTAAACTTTTACACTTTGTCCGCTTAAGTTTACAATGGTTCCGGTAGTCTTCCGCATGTTAAAGTTTAGGTTATTATTGTATAGTAATATTAAGAATCAATTCCCTGCATCGAATCAATAAACCATCAGAATTCATATGAAATCCAATCTCCCCATATCCACGTCTATTGTCGTTGGAGTGGATAAGGGGGGACTCATTGGATTCAATACGGACGAGATCCACCTGTAAATTCATTACGAATAAATCCCGGACGGTCAGGTGGATCTGATCTGTTAGGAAGAGGATTGCTTCTGTCGTGCTTTCATGAGATGGAATTCCATACCGATTTCGGTTCAGCAGAAGAAGCTGGGGCACTTGGCTTTTCCGTAACATTCCCAGCAACGACCAGCTGGCTCTAAGCCATCTCTGCCTCCGTTGTCATTAGTGTAGGTTTTTTGTACTTATCTTTTACCGAATGTACAAGTTTAGAGCTTGCATTCAACTGATACACTGAATCAATAAACTATCAGAAAATAAAGAATTTTATGTATAAGACTGAAATTGTACATTAAAGTATATTATAAGCAAAGATCCTTGAGTTACAAAAATGAAGCTATCCCTGTTACGCCACTTTATTTGAATCTGAACGTGAAAAAACTATTGCATTCGAATTCGACTAATCAAGCGATTGAATATTACTTTAGTGCTTCTTAGTATCTGACACATGTATTGTATTTATTTTAAAACACAGCTTATTATCAGGTTTTTTTCACTAAATAACGCAACTATTTTTGTTATCAGATCGTTATAAAACGGCACACTAACTAAATTAGCTCCAAAACGAAAAACGATACTGAAACCAGTACTGAAACGGATACGTGAATGGCAATCTTTTAGGTGACAAAACTAACTTTTTAGCTTTTAAATTCTATAGGTTATATTATTGGTTTATAAAAAGTTGTATCTTACCTAAACAAAAAAATTATATGACTGGTAAAAGTAGTTTTCACTTCCCATAAAAAGGTTTTTTTTCTTAATTTACTCTGAAATTTAGCAATACATAGTGTCAAATATTAATATATTGAAAAGGAAGAACCTTATTGATAAAAGGAACCTACATATAAAGTAAAGTTTTTCAAATGGCCTTTCCAATAGTATCCTTAATATTTTTATTAGATTTTAAATAGAAGAAAAGCCTCTACTGTCGCAAACTAAGAGAGTTACATGTTCTATTAATGCTACGGAAAAGATAAATGAATATAACGAATAAAAGTATCATTTTAAAATTATGAAGGAAAAGGTTATATACGATTCTGAAAAAGACTTTTTTGACGGCAAAGTCGAAAAGCATTCGCATAGTTGTCGAGAGGATGTGAGATGAGATGGTCTAGCACTTGACATACAAACCAAGTATTCGAATCACCCCAGAGGCATCTGGCTCTACATAAACCCCCTTGTAATTCGTCATGGACCATGCTATTTCATCCTTTAATAATGTATTAAAACTATTCGCGTAGTTTCGTTTTTTTTATATAAATAAGCTTGTCAAAATGTAGCGAGTCTCATAATAAGTCATTCAATTTTTGACAAATATAAAAGTTTTGTTCTTCGTTCTTACAAATCGTTCTTCGAAATCAGTTTCATGAAGCAGTTCCATTCTTAATTTTATGATGTCTTGTGCTTAGAACGACAATGGTAGTCTTCAATTTGTAACCATTTACGAAACTACTGCATAGTAATGTTAGGAACTAGTTTTCCGCGTCGAATTAATAAACTATCACATCTCTTATGAGAATATTCACTGATTCTCTTCCTTCCAATTTCCACCGTACCCATTCCCGATTTTGTTGGAATCGGTAAGGGAGGATGCATTGGAGGAAAACAAACATAGGAGGCGCGAAGCAAGTGCCTGCACCTCACTCAAGTCACGGGTTCGTCGAGCATCATAAATCCGAGATGCAACTCTAATTTTCTGAAATCATTAGTGTAGGATTTTTCAGTTGTCGAAGGAAACTTACACAATGAATTTAAGTTGTGAATTTGCATTGTATTGGTACAACGGATCAGCAAACTATGAGAAAATGAATGAAGAAAATGTTGTTTTATTATAAGACTTGGATTATTAGTTTTTGATGTTGTTTTTGATTTTAGATATAAGATGGAGATTCGGTTGAGAACCGCAAATCATGTGAGAACTGAGAACTAAAGGAAAAAATGGTGTCAACACACAAAACACAAGATACAAAACGCATCCACAAAACACAAGACACAAAACGCCATTTTTGTCTTGAGTTCTCACATGATTTGCGATTCTCAGTGGAACCGCCCCCTTAGATATAAAGTGATAGATCTCGCAAGGAAAGATCATTGACTCACATTGAGTTATATTAATGAAGTTATTGATTTTATGTAATTTTCTTACAACTGAGAATTTCAAATTGGAAACTTGAAAATCTATTATAGCCGGATTCGATAAATGAAATGGTCGAATATGCCATCAAGCGCAGATAACTAATTGTCAATTAGATGATAGAAATAGCTTCTATGCATATTTTCTTACATTATTCACGCATTTAGCTATGAGTTGAACCGTGACATTTATGACACTTTTTTAGTTCTGCCCAAAGAAGATTTCTGATTCTCCAATAACAAAGGTTCGATTTCACTAAAATATTTAAGATAAAGTGCAGAGATATTTTTTCGCCTTGTGCATTATAAACGAAAAAATGAGTTGCGAATTATATTTATTTTGTACTATTAACGGAAAATAAGAAGTTTCTAGTAATCATTATATATTTAGTAAGAACACGAGTGTTGTTAGATATATATAGTTGTACAAGGACGTTTTTACTTTACAATTCAATTCATAATCTTTTTAAAATGATATGTTCTAACTTAGTAACAGAACTGATACGGAGACTGATACATAAATGGCAAATTTTAAATCGTGATAAAGGTAGTTTCAATATGAATTTGTGAAGGAGTACTTACATTATCTAAACGAAAATTATAAGACAATGATAAAGGTAATTCCAATTTCCATAAAAGGTCTCTTATATTCAACTTAGCAACTATATAATGCATAGTTGGAAATCTCTTTCCTCGACGAAAATTTTCAATAATTATGGTAACCTGAATTTGAAGTAAAGTTTCTTAAAAGGTTTTTCAGATATGATATAGCCTCGTAGTTTTAGTTTCTCTTTCGAATTTCTAAATGGAAGAAAGTGCATGTGTCCCTTGTCGTTCACCGTGAATGTTTATGTATTTAATAAAGGGATAAAACCCAAAAGGGGCCCTGAACTATCACCACTTACCCAATTGCGGTCAGAACTACCGTGATTTCCAAAAAAGGTGCGTTGAAAAAAAAATTGGACTGATTTTCTAAAATAAATTTTACTAATATATTCCTAAACTAATATTATTATAAGACTTAGATTTTTGTGCGAAAAGTATGTTGTTTGGTTATCAAAATAAACTATATCGTTTTGTGCTTATAAAGAAAACGACATCTTTTGATAACCAAACGACGTAATTTTCACACATAAATTTAAGTCTTATAATAATATTAGTTTTAGAATGTAATGATGAATTTTATTTTAGAAAATCAATCCAATTTTTTTTCATCGCACCCTTTTTGGAAATCACGGTAGTTCTGACCGCAATTGGGTAAACGGTGATAGTTCAGGGCCCCTTTTAAGTTTTTCCCCTTTAATAAATATAATGAACATGTAAAAGAAATTACGAATAGAACGAATAAAGGTATTGTTTAAACTTTTTGTAAACGGAAAGGTTCCATAAAATACTTTATCAATCGTGAACCATGAAAGTTGTGTATTTTATTAATTTTTCAGAAAAGAAAAAATAACGAACATAACGAATGAAGTTATCGTTTAAACTTTATGTGTACGAAAATGTTCTATAAGATACTATAAAGGTTATAAAACCTTTTTAATTTAGTTTAAAACGCTCGTGCGGTTAAATATACATTGTTGGGTTTTTTGACTCTGAATGTTGGAAAGAAATATATTTCTGAAACGTAGAACCGTATCTATTAAAAGAACCTACGTTTGAAGTAAAGTTATTTAAATGGCCTTTCCGATAGTATACTCTATACTTTTAGTTTCTCTTTTTAGATTCTAAATGGAAGAAAAGCGTCGAGTATTATAATCAAGAAGGATATATTTATATATTATATTATTAGTTTGGAAAGAAAAATAAACATAATGAATAAAGGTGTCATTTTAAAGTATAAATGGAAAAGGTTCTATATGATGATGTAAATGTTACAGGAAACAAAGGCACATTTCTTATTTAAGGACAAGTAAATGGTAATTTAAAAACATTTTGCGGAAAAAAAATAAACTTTTTATTATGGAGGTGTCGAAAGTATTCACATGGTTTCGGGTTTTCTGCTATGAATAACCTTGTCAAAGTTCTTTTTTCTCATTACTTTCTCATAATATTAGTTTCTGGCAAGTATTATTGGAGTTTTGTTCCCAGTTGTTTTTGAAATATATTGGGGTTCGAGTTCCGCCCTTAGTTTCTACACTCTATTTTGCTTAGGACGACAATGATAGTCTTTGATATGTTAAAAATATTAATGAAAACTGTTTTCCATCATCGAGTCAATAAACTATCAGAGCCTAAATGAGAATCTTGATGGATTCTCTTCCTTCCAATCTCACGACTCACCTCATCGATTTCCAATGTCTTTGGGACGGGTAAGGGAGGACGCATAGGAGGTAAAGAACACGGGAGATACTGAACGAATGCTTGTGCCTCACTTGAGTTAGGAGTTGATGAGCGGCGTAAGCCCGGCCGAGATCCAACTCTCAATGTCAGAGATCATCAGCGTAGGATTTTTCAATTGTGTTTTGGAAAGAAATGGAATCAAGACAATGTGTATTTAGTTATGAGGTTGCATTGAATTCGAATATCGAATTAGTAAACTATCAGAAAAAAAATATTGATTGAATTGTAAATCTTGATATTATTGAGTTACAAAAAATGAAGTCAACACTTTTTGTGTGATTTTCTTTTAACTGCAATATTAAATTAAACTGAAGATCAGAAATAATATGTTACAGTCAAGATTCAATAAATGAAATGGTCTAATACACACCAACAGCATTCGAGTAGAAGCCAGTTTCATGATGGTAAAATTTAAACTAATTTTTAAAACTTGAATTATTTATAGCATAATTTATGAAGAAGAACTTAAGATTACCTAAACGAATAAAATAAGACAATGGTAAAGGAAGTTTCAGTTTCCATAAAAGCTAAGGTTTCTATCATTCTTCTTAGAATGCATAGTGTTAAATCTTTATCTTTCCTGAAAAAATCCCATTGATTTTAGTAACCTGAATTTGAAACAAACTTTTTTGAAATGTCTTTCAAATAGTTTCCTAGTAATTTTACGGTTCTCTTTCGAGATATTAAACAAAATATAGTTGTATGTGTCATGAACCATGGAAGATATATATTTTGTTAATACTA
>NQLW01000095.1:1657034-1683380 GCA_002312845.1 Kalanchoe fedtschenkoi
TAAACAAAATTAAACTTTTTCTTATGGCAAAACGGAAAGTATTCACTCTGTATTGACTTATGCTATCTATATAAGTTGTGCATAACTCTGTGTTTCCCATTACAACTCATTCTCTGAATTAGTTTCGGACTCAAAGTTTCATTATGAGTTCTCAAACTCATTCTCCGAAAACAACTTCTGAGAAATCTTGAAATTCCATTCTCAGTTCTCATAAGTCATTCTTCGAAATCAGCTTCCAACAACTATTGAAATTCCCTTCTTGGTTCTTACTAATCATCCCTCTATATCAGCTTCTGACAAATATTGAAGCTGTGTTCTAAACTTTTACACATAATCCTTTTAAGTTAACAATAGTTACAGCAGTCTTCCGTATGTTAATGTTTAGGTTGTTATTGTATAGTAGTATTAGGAATTAATTCTTTGTATCGAATCAATAAACCATCAGAATCCATATAATATCCAATCTCCACCAGATCCACGTTCAATGTCATTGGAGTGGATAAGGGGGGACTCATTGGATTCAATACGGACGGGATCCACCTGTAAATTTATCCGTTACGAATAAACTCCGGACAATCAGGTGGATATGATCCGTAAGGAAGAAGTTGGAGCACTCGGCCTTTGTGTAACATTCTCAGCATCGACCGGTTGCCCCTTCAGCCGAAAAGCTCTGAGCCATCTGTCTCTGTTATCATTAATGTAGGATTTTTGTATATATTATTTACGGAATGTACAAGTTTGGAGCCGGCATTCAATTGATACACTGAATCAATAAACTATCAGAAAATAAAGAAGTTTATGAATAAGACTTAAATTGTCATATGTCAGTTTCATATTTGATTTTTCTTATAACTAATGCATCGCAAGCAAAGATCCTTGAGTTACAAAAATGAAGCTATCCCTTGTACACCATTCATTATGAATCTGAACGTGAAAAAAATTGTTTCATTCAAATTCGACTAATCAAACGGTTGACTACTAACTCAGCACTTCTTAGTAACTGACACGTGTATTGTATTTATTTTAAAATATCGTTGTGGGTAAATATAGATTGTCAGTTTTTTTACTTTACATCGCAACACATATTCGCTATGGTCGTTATAAAACGCTACACTTGCTAAATTAGCTCCGAAATCAAAACGGATACTGAAACCATTACTGTAATGGATACGGGAATGACAAACTTTTACGTGACAAAACTAACTTTTAGCTCTTAAACTGTGTAGGTTATAGTATTGGTTTATAAAAGGTTGTATCTTACCTAAACAAAAAATAAACATGATTGGTAAATGTAGTTTTCACTTCCCATAAAAAGGTTTTTTTTAAAAAAATTTTTTACTCTGAAATGCAATTTATATATCTTAAATGAAGAACCTTATCGATTAAAGAAACCTCATTTTAAAGTAAAGTTTTTCAAATGCCCTTTTCAGTAGTATCCTTAATAATTTTTATTATATTTTAAATGGAATCAAGGCCTCCAATGTCGCAAACTAAGAGAGGTGCATATATTATTGGTGCTACCAAAAAATAAATGAATATAAGGAATAAAAGTATCATTTTTAAAGTACAAAGGAAGAGGTTGTGTATGATGCTGTAAATGACGTTTTAATGGCAAAGTTGGAAAGTATTCGTATAGTTGTCGAGAGGGTATTGGATGAGATGATCAAGCACTTGACATACAAATCAAGTGTTCGAATCCCTCAAAAGGCATCTGGCTCTAAATGAGCCCCCTTGCAATGCGTCATGAAACAGGCTGTTTGATCTTTGGTAAAATATTAAACAAATATTCGCATATTTTTTATTTTTCTAATATAAATATGCTTGTCATAATTAAGTGTATCTCATCATAAGTCATTCAATTTTTGACATATATTATAGTTTTTTGTTCTTAATTCTTACAAATAATTATCTGAAATCAATTTGTTTGATCATTTAGTAAAATAAGTTATCAATTTTATGTGATTTTCTTACAACTTCGACTTTTAAACCGGAGATATGAAATAATCTATTACAGTCGGACTCAACAAATTAAATTGTCAAATACCTCCGTCAAACACTGATAACTAACTGTCAATGAGATGATTGAAATAACTTCTACGTTTATTTTCTATAATTATTCGCTCATTTAGCTATGCGTTGAACCGTGGCATTTATGACACTTTTAGTTCTGCTACAGAATTTTCTAATTCTACAATGTCCAAAGGTTCGATTTTACTAAAACATTTAAGATAAAGGGTGGAAATATATTTTTCACCTTGTGCATTATAAAAGAAAAAATGAGTTGTGATTTTACGTTCATTTTGTACTATTAACCGAAAATGAGCAGTTTCTTGTAATCGTTACATATTTACTATGAACACTAGTGGTGTTAGATATACGCGGGATTTTTTTACTTTACAATCAATACATAATCATTGTGAAACTGTGTGGTCTAATGGTCTAAATTAACAACGGAACTGAAGAGGGAACAGAAACTGATACATAAATGATAAAGGAAAACTTGTATGTGAAAGAGAACTTATATTACCTAAACGAAAAATATAATACGTAGTTTCAGTTTCCATAAAAGGTTTCTTTTATTAAACTTTAGCAATTATGTAATGTGTAGTTGCAAATCGTTATCTTTCCGGGACAAAAAAATTTCATCAATTATGGTAACATGAGTTTGAAGTATGATTCGAAAGGTTTTCGAGATAGTAGTCTCGCAATTTTACAGTTCTCTTTCGAGATTCTAAATGGAAGAAAGTGCCCACGTCCCCTGTCCTTAACCATGAAATTCTTGTATTAAACAAAGAGAATGAACATGTAAAAGAAATAATGAACGTAAAGAATAAATGTAGTGTTTATACTTTGTGTAAATGAAAAGGTTCCATAAAATACTTTATGAGTCCATGAAAGTTGTATATTTTATTAATACTCCAAAAAAAAAATAACGAACATAACGAATAAAGTTATTTGTATACTTTGCGTGAACTAAAATGTTCTATAAGATACAACAAATGTAATGGCACCTTTTAATTTACTTAAAACATCAGTGCGGATAAATATACATTGTCGGGTTTTTTTAATAAACAAAACAATGCATATCTGTTATTAAAGCATATATAATAGCTAAAATAGCTCCTATAGTTAAAAGGGATTCGGAAATCAGTTTTTACGTGATAAAAGCTTTATGATATGAATTCGTAAAAGGTCTTATATTACCTATACAAAAAATAAACATGACAGGTAAAATTAATTTCACTTCCTGTAAAAGTTTTTATTTTTTTATCTTTTACTCTGAATGTTGGAAGTAAATATATTTCTAAAATGTAGAACCGTATCTATTGAAAGAGCCTACATTTGAAGTAAAGTTATTCAAATGGCCTTTCCCCATTAGTATACTCTTTGCTTTTGTGTTTCTCTTTTTAGATTCTAAATGGATGAAAAGTGTCGAGTGTCATAAGTACGAAAGGTATATTATATATTATATTAATAGTATGGAAAAGAAAAACAAGCATAACGTATAAATATGTCATTTTAAAATATAAAGAAAAAGGTTCTATATGTTATGGCAAACAAAGGCACCTTTCTTATTTAAAGGCGAGCAAATTGTAATTTTAAAATATTTTAAGGAAGAAAAAAAAATGAACTTTTTATTATGGAAGAGCCGAAAGTATTCACATAGTTTCGGATTTTCTGCTATATATAACCTTGTCAAAGTTCTGTATCTCCTCATCACCTTCTCTTAACATCAGTTTCAGGCAACTATTACTAAAGTTTTTCATAGATGTTTTTGAAATATATTGAAGTTGGAGTTCCATCCTCAGTTCCTACTCTTTCTTCTGCAAAGGGTGAATTAAGAAAATTCGATGTATAGTATTAATGGAAACTATTTTTCTTTATTGAGTCAATAAACTATCAGAATCCAAATGAGAATCTTGATGGATTCTCTTCCTTCCAATCTCACCTCATCCCTTTCCAATGTCTGTGGAACGGGTAAGCCAGGACGCACGGGAGGAAAAGAACATGGAGGATACTGAATGAATGCCTGCGATTCACTTGAGACAGGAGTTGATGAGCGGCAACTCTTGATGTTGGAGATCATTGGCGTAGGATTTTTTAGTTGCCTTTTCTATTTTGGAAAGAAATGGAAGTAGGACAATGTATTAAGTGTGAGCATTCAAACATCGAATCAATAAACTATCAGAAAAAAAACATTAATCGGTTTTGACATTGATATGTCTTACAAGGAAATATCATTGAGTTCAAAAAGAATGAAGTAATCACTTTTTATTTGATTTTCTTGTAAATGGAAAATTAAACTGAAGATATGAAATAATCTGTTACAGTTAGATTCAAGAAATGAAATGGTCGAACACACATCAACAACATCTGAGTCGAAGCCAGTTTCAACATGGGGTTAGCAACAGTATACCCTCTCGCCTTGTTGCTAGCCGAGTGAATTGCATCCATGGCTATTAAGATTCCCGTGAGATCCGGCGCCAATTTCCTCGTCATTCTTCGATACAGCTCATGTACCTGAAAATTCCGCCAAATTATTGTAAAAAAACTGAGGCTACTTGATATAAACTGTAAATCTAAGCAGTGACGGATAATTTGTGTTATGATAACAGCATTATGAAGGACCATGCTCTTGGTAGGATTTCAGTTTTTCGTTATAGATATATTCGTTACTTCCTCCTATTCCTACCTGAATGAAGAATCCACCAGTTTTTCTGTGTATCCAAAAGTCACGGCCGCATGTTTTGGACCCACAAAACTTCCGGCCAAATTTATGCCAAGGCATTTTGTCTGGATCAGCTGTGGTGGCATCCAAATGGAACCATATCAGAATAAAACCACTTGGTGACCCAGTTATTATTGCCACCTCCCCCTCCAAAATGAAAATCCATTTCAGAATAAAATCCTGTCATGATCGTAAATACTCAACACCGAACACAGAAGCAAACCAAAATTAAAGATCATGATAAAAAAAAACTAACTCATTTTTACGACGCTATGATATGTAGCTCGAAATTTCACAGGGAGATCACGGAAGCGAATGAGCAATTTAAATAGCAGTACCTGTTGGAGCTAGGAGCAGAAGATGCATTGACCATCTTGTGGGACCTGAAAAAATAGAACGAGCAGATAGTAGATAACAAATAGAGACAGAAGGTGAAGTATTTAAGCAAGGTAATCTCCAGTAGGAAGAAATAGGGAGGCTCTGGGGCAGACCCCATCCATCACAAGCTATAAAGATGCTACAGTTGCTGTTATTCCTGTGCTTGAAGTTTGATAAATTGTTTATTCAAGGGTTTTCATTTCACTGGCTGTAGACAAGCATTGATGTATATATTTTTGGATTTGATCATCAAAAAGCCCAGTACAAAGCACTTGATAACAAGGAGACACTGTCCCAAGAAGCGAAGTTCCGCCCATTTCAAACAACTTGCTGCAGCCACTTCCGCACTGCTTTGTACTTCTCTGAGAATATTTATCACTCACTCGGGGCTCGGATATGGAGAATTTGTGACACCCTTGCCCAGGATGAACCTTCACACATCCTCTGAAACCAAGTGAAATAGAAAACCATACCCCTGCAACCTCTGAAACTATATGATACCCCGTGTCACTAAATACATACTTCCTCTGTCCTCTTTTACATTTCACTTAACAAAATTTTTTTATTCACTTTTACTTATAATTTTTAATGCGTATTTAATATCAACAATTACCTTAAAACGTCAAGTATTAATCACTTCATTATTATAATTAATAAAAATTCAATTCTAACCAACAATCATCTACCTTCTACTTTTCGCACGATTTTTTTTTAAAAAAAATATTAACCATCTACTTATTAAATTTGTTCAACCGCTAGCATTAACTTCACCTTAATCTACTCAAATTAAGCTTAAACGATATGTATTAGAGGACGGAGGGAGTAAGCTATATACTCCCTCTGTCCTCTTTCACATGTCAGTTGATCGAATTCTTTTGTCCACTTTTACTTATAACAATTTTCAATGCGTGTTTAATGTCAACAACTACTTTAAAATGTCAAACATTATTCACTTCATTATCAGATTCAATAAAAAATTCATTCACACCAGTAGTAATCTACCAAATTTACTTTTTGCACGATTTTTTTTTAAAAAAAATACCAACCAACCACTCATTAAAATTATTCACCGCTTACATTTACTTCATCTTAATCCACTCAAATTAATCTTAAACGACATGTATTAGAAGACGGAGGGAGTATATTATACTCTCTCTGTCCTCTTTTACATGTCACTTAACTGAATTTTTTTTACTTGTCGCTTAACAATTTTCAATGCGTATTTAATGTCAACAACTACCTTAAAATGTCAAACATTAATCACTTCATTATCATATTCAATAAAAAATACATTCTTCATAAGTAATCATCTACCAATTTTACTTTTTGCACGATTTTTTTAATAAACACATCAACCACTCATACATTAAATTTGTTCAACCGCTAGCATTTACTTCACCTTAATCCACTCAAATTAATCTTAAACGACATGTATTAGAAGACGGAGGGAGTATATTATAGGACTCTTGGATACAAGAGTACATAAACAACATGATGATAAAGGAAGCTGCAATTAAATCTTATATGGTCGCGGAAACACGAGGCTTGCTCTGCTTGACCTACCCCGAGCAAAATTACATGAACTAGCCAGTTACACTGATATAATTCCTGAACAATACATATTCCTGCATTAACTATTTACAAAGACCGAACAAGCCAAAGTGAAGATTGCAACTTCATTACTCTTCATGTCCCGCCCCGCCCACAAGTATTTTTTGCCTGACCCAGATAGCATGCCTCCACAGCATCCAACAAGTTCATACAAAGTAACAGCCTTTCTAATAGGGCTATTGAGTAAGCAAAGCTCGCAATGCATCACTCATCAAAAACCTGGAGCATTTTATCCTTGTGTTCTGGTCTACCAACTTAAGCAATTCAAGTAATAACAGATTCACAAAAAAACGCAAATATTATACACAAGTTTAAAAGTGCACGCAAAGCATTAAATGTGAAGCCAAAAACACAAGAAAAAGGCAATGCACATAATCTTAATGAAACAGCTGATAGTCAAAGGTGATGGCCAGGATACGGTCTGTGTAAAGTAAGGTCTATGTCACTCATGGATCATGATTAAGTGACAATCAAGTTTATGCAAACACCAAAATTTGGAGAAATATGGCTAGGGAACATCAAAGACAAGTGAAGACTGATACAAACATTAGAGGAGAAACACATTGTAATTGCTCGTCTCATAGACATCAAAATACTCGTAGTAAGCAGTAGTGAAAGGTAAATGGCTCTAATATGTTCTTGGGCCAGAAGATCTAGAGCTGGTAATTTTGGTATCCATGTAAGATGGTCTTTTTATAGTGAAGCATCAAGGTGGGCCTTGAGAAGGTCAATCTCTGGTTCATCTGGTCATCCGACTTAGGTTGTAGGGCTTCGTCAAAGGAAAGTAGGTTGGCTTCGGGCTTCAGTTATCTGAGCTGCCTAATCGGTTGATGGAAAGGCAACAATGGTGAAATAATAATATCAGAATTAAGATAGGGGGAGTTGGATAGGTAAGGATGCAGGTTTCTCTAATACTGGCATCAACAATTTTGCAGAGCAAACAATTAAATTTCACAATGACTATTCAGAAAATATAAATAGAACAAACCTGGCCCCAACCACAGCTAGTAATAGCTTCTTCGCCGAGATACAGGACCCTGAGTGGAAACCCTATCTACATAACTGTAGACAAAACAGAAGGGATTATTTTCTGTCTATAATCAGAAGAGAAGAAAAGATACCGTCCGCAATCGGAAACAGTATGCAATAAGATGTAAAAAAAATCCACTCTAGTCGGAATATAAAAAAAAAAGTTTCAGTCCACAATCATATGAAACAAAAAATCTAGTCTATAATAGCTACGTCCACACAAAAGACAGACAGTAAAATTGGGAACCATTCAGAAAATACATGACTTGTACCTAGAACTGTCATTACGTCCACCAGGTGCATAGCTACTGCCATAACCCCCATACGTACTTCCTCTCGCACCACCAATCTGAAGAAAAGGCAGCACACAGAGTTGAATGACAAAAGAAAAGGGCTGAAATGCAAATGTGTTCAACATTCAAAATTACCACTGAACAGAGAAGCACTGTCATGTTTAACAAAACAATTGACTACAAAGGCAGATAAGAGTTTCAAACACAGGGACAATTCAATAACATTTTTAGAACTCTGGCTAGCGGTACCTGTGGCGGACTACCATAACTTCCATATCTGTCAGCCATATGTAGATCTCCCGAGCTACCGTATGGATCAGGATAAGACTGTCCACCACGTCCATGTCTCTTACTGTCTCTGTCTCTGTCCCTATCCCTACTATCATATCTGGACACATCAGAATTATCAGGTGGCCCGGGAAGGTAAGGAAGAACCGGCAAGAATGTCGACACAGTCCCCTCCCTATCAAACAGGTTAGCTCTTAACCGGGTAATTATTTGAATGAGGGCATCCCTTGCAACATCAAGATCTGCCGAAATCTGATCAAGGAAACCAATAGCGTTATCAAAGAGAAATAAGTCCCCCCAATTATTCTTGAGATAGGCTCGATACAAGCCCAATATTAAAATCACTTACCTGCACCATCTCATCATCTTCTAATGCAATTTTAGGAAGGTTTTCCTTGGGGACAATGCGGATATTAGCTTTAGTGAGTTTTCTCATTTCAGTTATTATACTTCCTCCTTTTCCTATAAGGCAGCCAATTCTTGAAGACGGAACAAGCATCCTGGTCGTGAATGACACAATGCCTGAGTCCCTCTCACTCTTGTCACTGCAACGAGGTTGCAAGCGCACCGCTGCTTCAGTGGCAGGGGATATATCCTCAAAATACTTCAAACAAACAAATAAATGAAGTCATGAGATGAAATAATATAAAACAAGCCACCATCAAATATTTCATTTATATGTACAAATGTCAGAAATAACACGATAAACAAGCAACTGACCTCTTTAGCAGAAATAGTTATCAAGGTATCTTCTCCTTCAGAAGAGTTATCAACCTTGATACCAGCTCCAGATTCCTGTCTGATTTGATTAATTATAGTACCACCTTTGCCGATGACACTACCAATATTTGCAGTGCGACAGACCAGACGAAGAGAAAATTCCTTGGAAGACATGTCGTTTCTAGGAACAGGGAAATATGAACGGGACCAGTCTCCTGCATCACTTCTGTATCCACCATATGGTCCAACGAGTGAATGTAATGGACCCATCATTGGTGCTCCAGTAGAAGGAGCAGCATATGAACCGCCAGATGGGTAAGCAGAAACACTCGAAGCAGAAGTAAGCATATTTTGAGAACGAGATGGATTATCATGAAGACGAGATGCAATTTGGTAAAGAGCTTTTTTCACAAGTGATGCATCCCCAGAAATCTGAATCAACAAAAGTTAAGAAATTGTAGAAAGAAAATTAAATTACTAGGAAAAACTGCATGCTTAAAACTGGGTTAAAGCAAACTCCAACAGATGCCCCACCCATATTTTATATTACCAGTATTAAATACAACACAGGTGACAAGACTATCAGAATGGAACCACATATCGTGACAGAATCTAGGAATGATGCAGATTAAAAACAATTTATACCTGTACAAGCTCATCGGAATTCAGTGCACATCGAGGTAAATTGTCATCTTTCATAATGCGTATTTGAGCACCAGTTTCAGTACGAATATTTTGAACTATTTGACCACCTTTCCCGATAATGCACCCAATCTGATCAGATGGCACAAGTAACCGAGCAGTGACTTGACGCGAACCTTCAGATTCCTCATCTCCATGCATATCACTATCAACAACTCTGTCATGAACCCTGAAGAGAGCATCCTGAGCAGGCGAGATATAGTTCCCACTATCTTCAAAAGGATTGGTTTCATCACTAGGACTATATATAGTAACCACTCGATCATCACATCCTTCAATAGTATCACCAATCCTGATCTTTGCTTTGGTATCATTCCTCAGTTGCTTCACAATATCGCCACCCCTACCTATAATACTCCCTATTTTTCTAATAGGACATATATATCTGTAGATAGTATCCTCAGAACCAGCGGCAACGGATTGTTTGTCTTCACCAGAATTCCTCCTTTTACTTCCACTGTTATCGTAGTCTGAATGAGAGTAGGATCTCTTCCCATGGCTATTCCTCCCACTCATTCTGGGCAAAACAAAACACGCAGGAAGTGTCAGCATAAAAGCGGCTGAGACCATCTGTCGGCATAGTGCAAAAAAGATGGAGAAAATGAAATTGAGAAAGCATTTATGGAAGCAAACATTATGGATATTGAATAGGCAAGTCAAGAACCCGTCATTGCTGATACTAAATATCATTGACTTGGCTAGTCTACATCCCTACTGATAATAAGTTAGTACATTCACCTCTAGCCACTTCATACATATCTATTCAAATATGTATAATCAACAAACCGCAGTTACAATAACATAACAATGAGGTCATGCTAATGAGTGAAATATCCTACCATCAAACAACCTATGCAGCTACAACATAAATCAAAGCAAAACTCAGGCTAAACCCCGCCAAATTCCAATCTGAATCACATAATTGCAGAACAGCACAAAATAGCACATGTAATCACAATAACCCCAACCCTTCATTCCCGGCACCAATCATATTCCCATCCAGTAACCAAGCCAGTAAACCTCCACTTCGCACAACAAACCACCCGGCAAATCCCCGATCCAGTTACACTAAACCCTAACACGCTGATTCGAGAAAACAGCAAGCAGCATGTACGAACGCAAACCAGTCAAAAGAGCACCGGGTTCGGGTCGAACCTGCGCCTCGACGGAGGAGTAGAATTTATCGAGCTGAAGGTGAATCGGAGAGACGAATTGCGCGAGATCTGGAGGTTTGGGAGCGATGGTGGGTTATCTAGGGTTTTGCTTCGACAGACTGACGCTGGCATTGCTCGTCTACGAGTCGGTCTCCAATTGGACCGGTGGATGAATTCGTATCGAACCAAGGGTCGGTCCGGATAGTTTATTTAGGTGAAATTTTAGAATTTTGTAAATTGTCTTTATTTTTTATTTCAGTAAATTGGATTTGAATTTTATTTAAAATAAAAAAGTTGAAAAAATAATTTTGAGATCTATTTGTTAAGTAAGAATATGGCAGTGTATTTTGAATTATTTAAAGTGCTTAAATACTTTATTAATGAATATTTTTGAAGCGGAAAGGGACTCTCCTTGTCACAGGAGAAAACTTTTTTACATTAGAGGGTGAAAAATATGAAATATTTTTATTTTTATTATGTATAAATTATTAAAGCAGGAGTATATTAGTCATTATAAATAAAATAATAAATGACAGAGATAACTTAGTCTATTTGAAAATGTTTTTTATTTATTTTATACATGGATAATGACAAATATATTCATACTTTAATAATTTATACAAAATGAAAAGTAAGGGCATTTCATATTTTTCATCCGTTAATATAGAAAATTTCTCTCCTGTACAAAGGAAAGTCCCTTTATCCATTTTTAAAATAAGGCTAGAACCAAACAGTGAACAAAATACAAAGGGGAAATTTTCAAATGTATATTTATGTATTTGGAAATAGAAAAAAAATAAAAATACCATTCAATGTGAATTTTGTGCAATTCCAAATAGTATTAAAAATGTATTTCCAAAAGATTAATCAATAAATGTTAATTTTCATTAATATAAATATAAAATGCACAAAATATACATAAATCAAAGGGGGCATGATTATTTTCTAAATTTGGATTCAAACTTCGCAAATTTTTGGATAAACTACAAGCACAAATTTTGAATAAAATTTGGAAAATAAAATTTATAATTGCAATGTTCAAATATATTACTATAAAAATTAAACGATGCCTAAAAATCACATTATTTTGTTATCATATTACATTGTGTCATTTCATTTACATAAACAAAACGATATATTTTCATATTCAACCAATCTTAATCATTAGTAATTTAATTAGATGAATTATATAAAATGAATTACACTCGATTTAACTTAAATAACATACTGAATTAGCCTCACAAAATTATTATTTTTTTGACAATTCTAATATTTCAAATTGAAATAGAGAACTTAATAACTCAAAAGATTTTCCAGAATTAAATCTCACACATGTGAACATACATAACCTTATTCTAATTTGATAAGTGTATACAATGAAAAAAATGTGAAAAAATGTGAAAATGAATAATCCATATATTATCCAGTTTTAATTTATTGATAAGATTACGAAATATCTGATAATTCATGTTCTGAATTTGAATTCTATATCTCATCTCTAGAATTCGCATTGTAATTTATATTAATTAATTTTTTTAAAAAAAAAAAATTGAATTCTACGAATAATCAAACATGTCCATATTTCCAACAGGAAAAAACTTGAGGATTATATTCACATGTGAGAAATTGAACCAATGAACCACTGGTTCATTGGCTCAACAAAAACTCTTCTCCACCACCTTCAAAAACTCCCTAAAATCTATCAACCCATCACCATTCTCATCATACTCCCTGATCATCCTCCTGCACCTCTCCGCCCCAGTCCCTTCCTTGACACCCAAGGCACCCATCACCCGCCCCATCTCGCCCTCATCGATGAACCCGTCCCCGTTCCGATCAAACACGCAGAACGCCGCCTTCACCTCGTCCAGGCACGGCTCCGTCTCGTCAAAAAGGGCCGAGACTTCTCCAAACCCGAGTCTCGGACCCGTCTCGTCGCAGCCCAGCCCCAGCCGCCCCATCACGAGCTCTATAGCTTCGTGCTCAAGCAAGCAGCCGACGCTGCCTGGTTTGCTGGCGACGTCATCGTGACTTGGTGGAGCAGGTTTCTCGCAGGAGGATGCCAGTGATTCGACGAGGTCGGAGTGGAGGAGGGATCTGGACCTGGAGACGAGGTTCTGGGCCCTGCCAACCCACCCGAAAAACCACTGGAGGAAAAAGAAATAGAAGAGCATCGGCAGCTGCTGCTTCTCCATCTGAGCCTCTTCTTCGAAATTCTAAAACCTTTGATTCCTTGAAGATGTTTTTCTTCCCAAGTTGCTCCATCTGCACAGGTTAAATATATACGAGGTTAGATATAACAAAAAAACAAGAAGGAGAGGAGAAGTTAAGTAGGAAGTTTCTTGGGGCCTGCAGACGAGAGGACTTGGTGGGAGACATGGACACACAGTTGATGGATGGTTCTGGTTTTGGACCTAATAGGAAGCTACCAGGAAAGACCAAAATCCGAGATTGGCCTTCCTAATGAATAGGTTTCGAATGTGAATTCAACTAATTTAATTATCCGAAAGATTTTTTTTTTTTTGTTAAGTTTCGCATTGAAGTGATTTCAGCAAAAGGGCCTCCTGTATTTTGTTTTCCTTTCTGGTGAGAGCCTAAACTATTTTTACCTGTGTCAAAAGATTTAATCTTTTTCAGTAATTTTCACATTTAAGTAGATTTCAGCAAGAGGGTTTCCTGTGTTTTTTCTTTCTGTTGAGAACTTAAACTATTCATTTGATAATCGACATGTCATTGTCTTGTGGCAACACGACAGATCAAAAGGTTCTGTACTACAGAGTGGGTGACTAGTTTATTACAAATTTCGGACACCTATGAGGATCTCTAGGAACCTGAGGTTCAGATTTTTTTTATACATGAATTTTCAAACTTAGTTTTGACTATCAGACCCACACATTACTTTGAAATTTTATTTCAAAAAATCTCGGTGGAAAGTTGTATGAAACAATTCGACTTATAACCACAGGAAATGATATTTTACTTCGTACTTTCTGTAATAAAGAAACAAGGAGAACGTGAAATAGATTCCACGAAGAATTTTGTTCTTCCATGGTATTTTCGCTAAACCAAACACAGCCTAAAGGTTTCGTTTATTTTCGTTTCTTCTGACAGTCAAATTTTTAAGCTGAAAGAGGTGTAAACACCGGAAGCAAGGCGGTAAGCTTCCAAAGCCATTTTGTGAGACTATGCAGTCAGCTAGGTATTCTTTCAACCAAATAACAATGTTTTACTTTGGGGAAGTTCAGAAGGAATTTTCAGCAGAAATTTCCAAACCATTTTCATGGAAAAATATCAGAGACTTGCCTGTAAATGGAAGATGACGGTAAAGTAAGAGCAAGTTCCGGTAGAGAAATGTAAAAGTTTAACCTTCGACTCCAAGTCTCGGGTCTTCCTCCGCGGCCGCTGGACCATCCCTGCGCCTGGCAAGAACATATCCAAGTCAGACTTGAAAAAGAATATCATATCTAGTCCAAGAGAATTATCTTAGTGGTAGGGTGTGTTCTTCTAAGCTGAATAGTAACTGAACTAAAATAAAAACTTTCTTAAGAGAAATAAAGAGAAAATGTAATTTTACCTAGCGGACTTAGAATTTTTGTAACACGAAAAGAATTAAGCTGATGTGAATTTAACTAATCTGAAAATTCTCCGCTGGATTTATTTCATCTTGAAAGAACGCACCCTTCTTAGTCTGACTCCGGTTTATCCTAACAGCAGAAAACAACATGTTTCGGAAATTTAACATCACTGTAACAAATAAAGAATATCAGAGTCCGCAAGCGTTGAACAACGGGTCACCCGCAAGTCCCGGAAATGCCAAGGAAACTAGCGGGAAAAATTCGATACGGGCAGTAAAAAAACTAAGCATTTGATTAAAAAATCTGACAGTGCATACGGAAAAATTCGGTTTTCGGCGTCCACCAAATAAATACATTGAGAACCTGATCAGACGAGTTGTCTGCTAATTAGTCAGTTTGTAAGCATAATGTAATGTGCATTTGATATTTACCTCTTAAGTCAGGCAGCTCTGATGCTCGAAGGAAGCCAGGCGTGGAGATCATGTGCTTGAGCTCTCGTGGAAGTTCATTGATCTGGAAAGGGCGGCAGGATTGGCTAGCAGGGCCGAAGATGTGGAGCTAACGGGTCGACTTCTTTCAGTTTCAACAGCCAGTGAGGAGAAGGGGTTGAGATGTCCTTTACCGTTGGACTGTAGGATGTTGTCGTATTTAATCCCGAGTGTCGCCCACATGGAGCTCTTGGCGGCTTCTTCCAGGTCATCCATTCTGACCGTTTTTGGAACCCAGATTGATGGTTTGGGATTCCCCTCTTTTGGTCGTTCACCGGCCTGTGTGTTTCCTGGTTTGGCCGCGTTGTCGATGTTATCCCTCGAGTGCTTCCCCAAAGTCGGAGACTTGGACTCTGACTGCAAACTCGGAGATGATGGGTGCGCGGACAGCGGCACGTTCCAAGCCCTGGGCACGCAGGGATAGAACGGCACAGGAAAACCTGGCGGGTAGATGATCGGAGAAGGTAACGGACAATTGTACTGAGCGGGGTTCCATGGGAAGGGCGGCCAAAGCGGAGCGGGAAAGCAGAGCATGTGAGGCTGGAAGCTCTGGTAACCACGCGCTGCACGCGCCGTCGCCTGGCCCTCATTCTCGATGTTCGAACCACTCCCAGCAGACCCGCTTCGGCTACCGTCTACAACAGTTTCATGTGAGCTCGAGATCTTCAATTCTTTCGGTTTGCCCAAACCATTCAAACGGCTCGCTTTCTCAACCCCTTTCGGCGAAGAGACTTGCGGAACCGAGCCATTATGTGCCACAACCCCATTTGAACCCCTGGTTGAAACGGTTTGAAAATCTCGCGGCACTTCCATCTGCTGGCGTTGGGGAGCAGAGCATTTACTCTTGCGTCGGCCAGCACCTACCGGAAGATTCCTCATGGTTCCGCCAGACGTCCAATACCTCTGGCATTTCCTGCAGAAGTACCTCGGCTGGTTGGCTTTGTAGTTGTTGAAGTAGCAGAACTTCGTATCCATGCTGGCACATCTAGGGCACGGAATTATCTTGTCTGGCTTCTTCAATGTCTTCTCTTGCGCCCCAGCTTCGCTCTTCTGACCGTCATTAGTTCCTGCAGCCGCATCTTGTTGGTCGGTCTTCTGTAGGTCACCGTTTTCCTCTTCACCCTGCGTTAATATTTTTCGTTATACATCAAATATGAGCATCAATAAGAAACTCCTGACAATAAGAAGCTCTTTTTACTTCTTAGTCTCATATTATAAGACCAGCTCAACCAAACGGTAACAGCTAGATCTCTCAAAATGTTTCTAGCGACATAACATCAAAAAACTCAAGTCTTTCATTCGATGCACGCGGATACTCCTCCAGCCCCAGTCACCACAAGCGGACACTCCTTCACGGCTTATTTGCTAGTCTAATAAATTACAGCTACTTTCTCCGGATAAAATCGATGGATTGGGACCTCATCTGCACCGGTCTAACCTGGCTTTCCCACATTATTCAAATTCTTCAGCAGGTGTGCAATCACGTTTCTAAGCATTCTAAAACTAAAATGAACACAAAGACAACATATGAAACACCAAAACTCTCAAACAGGCCTTGAGCAAGTCTCCCTAATCAACCAACAAGCGGCAAAGTCAACTAACCAGCAAAAAACCAAAAGACCAAATCTTTACTCAACGAAACCTCAAACCAACGTCGACCCACCAACCGACACAACCTCCCAGCAAATGGGTCACTCACCTCATCGTCCGATTCGTCGTCCAGCCCGGACTCCATCCCGCAGCCACGACCCTCTTCCACGTCAGCATCGCACGCACCTTCGCTTCCAGAAGGACGAGGAGGTGGAGAAGGTTCAGCGATCGACGGCCCGAAGAGCTTGGTCGGCGCGTCCGACAACGGCTCCGGGATTTGATCTTCATCGTCCATGTTTTAATCGATCGAATTTGATTTTGGGTTTAGGGCTCGAGTGTTTGTGATTTGGGGGTTTATGGGAGTGCCACGTCATCTCGTTGGGCGAGTTTCAGCCACGAGTTTATTTTGTGGACGTTAAGATTTTCGTCATTTTCTTGTTTATTTGTTGCTTTTTCTGTCCTAGTCAGCATCTCGGCGGTCCAATTTGCAGTTTGGGCGCGCATTGGAATCAAACCGGCAGAAATTGAATGGTTCGATTTCGGTTCACTCAAACTAAAAACATAATGCAATAACAAAAAAAAATCATATTTAATACAACTCCCACTTCAATTAATTATTATTAATTTTAGCAATGAAGAACATATATAATTTTAACAGAACCTAAATTTCAACGTGACTTTGAATATAATTTTATTTAATTTTATATTGTTTAGTTATTATAGAAACTTTCATTTTTTTTCATAAATCTAGTTTTTTTTGTTATCTTCCTATAACCTTTTACCTCAAATTTACAATAAAAAAACGACATTTTTTCTAGCTTTTGTCTCATTTTCATTTCAAAGCCACCTCTCCTAAATGAGACATAACATGACTGAATCAAAATTCTAATTAATAAAAATCATTAAAAAAATAATTATGCCCTTATTCCCCAAGTTCATAAACAAAGTTAATGTAAAACTTAATATTCATTTGTAATATCATCTTCTTTACTCATGGTTGATTACATTAAAATTATGTCAGAAATTTGAGAATTTTGGGTTCATCAGGTTGACAAGCTAAATCTGCACACCAATCAAGAATCGTTTCTTAACTGACATAAATTCTAAAAATTTATATTATTATAAATTTAAGAAATGTAAATAAAAGCTTTACGTGTATATCTGTTATAGTATGTTAGGTATATATCTAAGCAGCGAAAAAAAAAGTTACGAAAGGTGTTCATGGTTATTAGAGTTTCATAATTTTAAACATTTTCAGTATTTTAGGATGTTTAACATTTTCATTTTCGGACTTTCATATTCTTAGTGTTGCATGATGTTTCAAAAACTCTTAAAACGACGTTGCTTTATATAAACAATTTAATCCTAAAAATTTGAAAACACTGAAATTACCAAAGCCTTAAAATATCAAAAAATAAATTCTAGAGAAATCCTAAAACACTAAGGCTGTGTTTGATAATCAGGATAAATATTCGGTATTATTAATGATCGAATAATTTATACACGGATTAGATATGATGGTATTATTTATAATTTTGATAACATGTTTGGTTGGACACCGGGATAGAAATCACTTTACCAAAATAACCTTAATCTTTTATCAAAGTTACATCAATCTCCAGGCCCAATACCCTTTCCTTTTCTTCGTGAATGTCAAGCACGAAGCGGAGGCAACTACCTTCATGCATCAATTCGAAAGCCTTGTTGATCTCTCCAAGGGTCAAACTGTGAGTTATATATTCATCCACCTTTATTTTCTTCTTCAGATACTTTTCTACTAGCCATGACACTTAGGAGTGGCTCTTAAACCCACCAAAATCTGTAAATTTTCACACACAACAGGTGACCAGTTTGAAGAGATGACTTGAGATCTCTTGGCCAGAGGCTGCAACACCCACAATAATAAATGTTCCCCGGCCCTTGTGACAACACTCTAATACAGCCCTCATCACACACACATTTCCAATGTACTCAAAGCTGTAATCAACGTCACCATCAGTTAGATCAACCAGCAACTGCTAGATAGTTGAACCTGCTGGATAGGCTTGTTGTAGTCCTTAGGATTGACAAACTCAGACTCCAAAGTTTTTAGATGCTTCAAAAATTTTGTTATCTATATCCACACCAAAAATTCTTGATGCACCAGTAGTTTTAATCCTCTCAGCAACAGTCCCAAAGCCAAAAAAAGAAACAATGGATCCTGGCTCCACTTTAGCTGTGTTCCAAACAACTCCAAGAATTGTGGGAACACCACATCCGGAGGAGGCAAACTTTCTCCAAAAGAGTTTGCGGATCAATTTTAGCACTTTAAATCTTTCCATAAAGATTTGTCTTCCTGATTTGCAGAACTTGCACTCTCTACAATCTATCTGGTAACATGGGATCACATGCTCTTCAGATTAAACTTCATTCACAGATTAACCAATACTCTCTACAACCCCAGCAACTTCATGACCAAGGGATACATGGAAATAAAACTTCAGGATCCTTTCCACACTCTAAGTATACGCATTAATGTGACACAAAGCTGGGCAACATATAAAAATAGAAAATCACATAAGAACCTACAATAAACCAAACTTGCTACAAAATACAAGACGTCATGTCAAAACCGTTATAGCAAATAATTGTACGTATGATAAATTATATCTATTTTCATTTTTTTCCTTTTAAATATAAATATAAAGGGATAAGATCAAAAATGTTGATTAACTACTTAATTATAATTCGTAAGTGCTTATTATCAATTGTCATAGGCATATAAGAGTACATCATATAATCCATCAACACATTGATATAAAAGATATTGACATAAGAACCCTGACGCTTAAATTTTACACAAATTTCAAAATTGGATAAACTTGAATTGAAGGAAAATTTTAAAATCAGATATTGAATTATAATGTGATATTGCTGGCCTAATTTGATATTAAACACATATTTAGTCCAATTTTATTCCGTTTAATTTGACCATTATGATGCATAATTTACCTCATCCTGACCTAATTAATTAACATGCACAAATTCAAATGGGATAGACAATTCAGATGAAGTTCAAACCTTAATAAATTGAGGTTGTCTGCTGTTGAATTTTTTGAAAACTTTTGACAGTCAAATCTCAATTTTCCAACTCTCCAAATTGCATTGTCAATGGCTCAATGCTGAATCCAAGCTCAACAGATAACAACATATATCTGCCTTCATGTTTCGGTGTCTTGAAATCTATCTCGTGTATTCATCTACTAACTTTTCCGATCACAACTTTTTTAATTATTGATCAAATTTAATATGTATTTAATGTATATTTAAATTTTTATGTAAAATATAAAATGTAATGTATTATTAGTGAATGAAATCAAATAATTAATGGATTATGTGTTCTAATTATTATTTTGTCCTATTTTACCCGTCATTGAATAAAAATCTATCTATCTTTCCGTACGAATTTAATATATACATCTATTTTAAAAAATCAAACATTAATTATTTTAGTACCATAATTCGTAAAAATATCATTTAATAATGTACTACATTTTCATTTTAAACGAAATTCAAAAAATACACTCCGTATTTAGTTCTTAGATATCTTCAACAATTAGCATTAATATTTTTTTATTCTACATAGTTTAACTTTAAGCACTGATATATCAGAACGAAGAAGAAAAGTTGATGGGATCATTTCTTATTGATCGCATCAATATCTTATCTTTTATTACGGCTCTCTCATTCATTTGTCACTTACTTATCACTTAATATTTTACAATGCATATTTAATGTAAATAACTATTTTAAAATGTGAAACATCAATTAATTTAATATCATAATTAATAAATAATAATTTTTTATCAGTAGTAATCTATCTATTTTATTTTTTATATGAAATTTAAAAAAAAATAAAAATTCAGAACATTTTAAAATTGATTTATTCTGGCGGAACAGCTTCCAACTAGCACGTCTGAAGGACGAAATCAAATCGGGTACAATAGCCAGTGAGGAAACATATACAACAACATCGTATCATCATCGTCATCATTCGAACCGGGCTGCATAACATCACCAGGCTCCTCGGCTGCGCGATCCGCTTCCACCCAGCTCGCCGATCGACAGGTGGGACAAGTCGGGTGCCCCAGCAGCCACTTGCCGACGCACTCTGCGTGAAAAACGTGCGAGCACGGCAGCTGCGCGATTCCGCCTCCGGCGTCGTTTTGCATCCGGATCAGGCATATCGCGCAGTCCTCGATTTCTTCTTCCGCCATTACGACCGCTCTCGCTCCAAGCAGCTGCGAGGCCTCGTCTCTGCTCTTGTCGATCTTGCTGCTCATTCCCAATCTGAATCGTGGTTGACATTGAGTGTTGCATTTTATAGGAGAAGATAGTTCGGTCCAAACCGAAAATTAAACCAAACTGATTTAATTCGGTTCAAAATATTTCGGTTGTGATGGTTAATGGTTCGATTGTCAAATCCAATCAAACTATCAAAATTATTATGGTTCGATTATCGATTTGATAATTTATATTTTGATCGAACTAAAAATCAAATTATTAAAATAATAATAAAATTAATATGCATTTGTCTTTTTCATTTCTATTACTTAATTGATATTTGAAACTCACAATTTGTTATTACACTATTTCATAAATACTTGTATTACAAATAATGAAATATTTACTTTGTAAAAATCTTTGTTGACTTATAATGAGTTTGTATCATTATTTTGGTTCACTTGATGCTTAATGTATTAAGAGGTCACCTCTTAATAGAGCCAATTAAGTGCAACAAAACAGGGCCTAAGAGTTATACGAAGAAGAGATTGTGTTAATCGGTATTCAATTTTAGAGCGAACCAATCCAAAATAAATCGATTCGGTTCAAAACCGAACATCTATAAATTAGTTCAATTTTCATTTTTGAAAAAGCAAACCAAAATATGCAATTATGTTTTAATTTGGTTCGGTTTTGAACCGAGCTGATAAACTGCCCTATGTGCGAGAATTAATTAAGCGAGAAAATATATTGAAGAGGATGCAAGAAAATTAGAGAAGGTCCATTTTTAAATAACATTCCAATTCAAGAATGTCGGTAGTCAACAAAACGACCGATTTGGTGAGAGTTTTTATATGAGAAATGTCCACAGTGAGGGATAAGGGTGGGTATAAAAAAAATATTAAGAGGACTAAATATAAAAAAAATATGTTTTTTAATTGGTGATGACTAATTTTAATTTTTAAATTTTTTATTATAATTATTTTTAAATTTCTTCATCTAAAATAACACATATATATACATAATTTAAATTTATTTATTGAAAATATCATGGAAGTCATCATGACATCAACAACCAAATCCACTCAACCAAACCCATAAGAAAAATAATGTATAAATTCTATTCACATAAAAAGTATTAGGCATCACACGTGTGTGAAATTTCTTAACTTTTGAATTAGAAAAGTCTATAATTTTGCAGAGATTTGTCTCTAAAAAAATTTTATTTCTAGCATATATATCACTTATATAGGAAATAATTTAAAAGGAGACTTATTTTATCACTAAATTTATCAAATACGGTCTGAATTACTCAAATTATCGAAAAAAGTGTGAAGAAAATTTAGAATGATTTTTAAATAAAATTTAAAATTACACAAAAATAATTAATATTATTATAAGTATTATATTTATGTACTAAAACTATATCGTTTAGTCATCAAATTGAATAATATTGTTTTGATGATAACAATAAAAAGATATTCCAATTATAATCAAATTTAATAAGATCAATTATATTTAATATATCAAATAAATTAATTTCAAACATCATCATAAATCAATCCAATTTTTTTATCACTCTGTATGATCAATTCAAATATTTTAAACCGTAAATAAAAAAGTGATGATAGTTTTTTAGTTTTATCGTTAAGAATTGTAGGAATAGAAGCGTCACATGATTTGTGCACGCCTGCCTCTTAAATATGTGGTGATAATCAAACGGTATTATAAGATAAGCATAAGGCATGACTAGTTACACAATAACTCTAAGTGCGGCGCTTGATACACCATACTCCCTCCGTCCTCTATTACATGTCGTTTAAGGTTAATTTGAGTAGATTAAGGTGAAGTTAATGCTAGCGGTTGAACAAATTTAATGAATGGGTGGTTGATGTTTTTATAAAAAAATTCGTGCAAAAAGTAAAATTGGTAAATGATTACTGGTGGAGAATGTATTTTTTATTGAATATGATAATGAAGTGATTAATGTTTGACATTTTAAGGTAGTTGTTGACATTAAATACATATTGGAAATTGTTAAGTCACAAGTAAAAGTGGACAAAAAAATTCGGTTAAGTGACATGTAAAAGAGGACAGAGGGAGTATAATTTATATATGTACTATTAACATTTGTACAAATAATATAATCTATCGAAAAGATATTATTAATATAATTTTTTGAAGATTAATTTTTTTTCTTTGCATTATTAATTCGTATTTTTATTCTAAATCAAACATATCACCATAGTATTAATAAATAATTTTATTTTTAATATATGCTAGCAAACGGGGGCTAATTGAACATAACCAACGGAGAAACATCTCCACTTACTGACATACTCCCTCTGTCCTCTAATACATGTCGTTTAAGGTTAATTTGAGTAGATTAAGGTGAAGTTAATGCTAGCGGTTGAACAAATTTAATAGGTAGGTGGTTAATAATTTTTTGAAAAAGTTCGTGCAAAAAGTAAAATCGGTAGATGATTATTGGTGAGGAATGTATTCTTTATTGATTATGATAATGAAGTGATTAATGTTTGACATTTTAAGGTAGTTGTTGATATTAAATACGCATTGAAAATTGGTAAGTGACAAGTAAAAGAGGACAAAAAAATTCGGTTAAGTGACATGTATAAGAGGACAGAGGGAGTACATTATACTTCTTCCGTCCTATTATATTTGTTACTTAATTAATTTTATTTATTTATTTGTTTATCATTTAATAATTTTAATGCGTATTTAATATTAAAAATTATATTAAAACATCAATAAAAACACATATTTCACGCTAATAATAAACTATAAATTTTATTCTTTACAAGAAATTTAAAAAATATATATAACCTATATATTCAATTCGTTCACCTACTAGTATTAATATTTTTTAATCTACTCAATTTAACTTTAAATGATTATTATTTATTAATCACTTAATAATTTCAATACACTTATACCCTAAAAAAATTAAATACTTTATCATTATCTAATACTATAAAAGAATAGAGTCTGTCCGTCCGTCTATACGACGCTTCCGAGCGGTTCGGTTTGGTTTGAAATTGGTCGGTTCAGTTCAAAATGTTAGTGATTCGATTCGGTTTCAAATTTTAAAAAATTATTCGGTTTGAAACGGATTGTTTCGGTCCGGTTTGAAATGTTAGTATTTTAATTGCAATTTCATATTTAAAAAAAATGACTAATAATTTGATTCAATTTTTTTTTCTCAATCGAACTATCGGGTGGACGGATACTTTACTCGTAATTCATAAATAAGTTATTTCACGCATACATCATATTTTACTATTTATTTTAATTTTTTTTAAAAAATGCATTAACTATATACCTATTATACAGGGTTTTGGATTTCGAACAGTAGAGAGATCAATCGTTGCCGCGATCGGAAAATGATCGGCGGTCGTCGAAGCCGGAAAGAGTTAGGCTGGGAAACGAGCTGTTTTTCTGCGTGAATCGACCGTTTCGTTGTGCGTGGTGGTTTCACTGTCGAAATGAAGCCAAGCTGAACAGCTTCAGATATTCTTGCTTTGTTAAATCCATATGAATGAGTCAGTGTTTATCTGAAGGTGAATACTGCAATGTCCTTCTACTGCTGACGAGACCTCGAAATCCGGCAGTTAGTGTGTTGTAGACCTGCTGCAGGCTTGTTTACTTGTGAGATTTAGCTGTGATTACTGTTTACAGGTTTACTGAATTGTTGTGTCTGTGATTTTAGGGCTGCTTTCTCAAATATTGCCTGCAAAAATTGCATCTGAGAAATTGAGAGACTGGATGGGAGTGATTTGTGGCCATATGGTATGGATGATGTTCAGTGGCTTCATGTAGCTGTTGTTCTCATTGGCTTTCATTGCCATTTATAATTCAACATAAATTATGTATCACCAGTTGTGCCAGTTTTTGCATCCAGAATCATTTACGGGCGAGGATTTTTTATGAAGAAATTGTTATCCTGACCTCTTTATCTTTTCCATGTCTGCAAGGGATACGGAATTTTATCTATTTTTTTAAGAAATAGAAACAACATCAGCAGATTCTTGGATTCTTTTGCAGCTTCCGGGAAAGCCACGGGATGGGCGAGTCAGACTTTACAAATAGGAGCTGTTTACGGCAACACCTTAGTGTAATTCAACACAGGCTTGGTTGAATGCTTATTGCAAAAAATGGCCAGTGAGATGAAGTCATGGTTTTTCTTGGACATGAGAACAAGAAGCTTTGGTATGGATTCCTTTATCGGGCATCTGTTGAATCACTTGTAATTTTATTTTTGAATTCAGAAACTCCACATCCCTGTTGCATCTGACACCAGATTTAAGTCTACATAAAAACTGTTAGATCTCAACCCCAAATAAGCAGATAACTAAACCATAATCTTGTAATCTATCAATGTAGTATAGTGGCATGCGCACTGCTTTACACTATTGCAGACTGGTTTTATTGTCTACTTTCACAAAGAACAGTTCTGCAGTGTCATTGGAGCCAGAGTTGGACCGAAGCTGATGTAGATTCAGTAATCGGAAAGCAAGTGTACAAAGACTCTGCACATGTTCCGAAGTTGGAAGAGCATTTTTCAGGTCTCTCTTTACTCAAACCTGAATCATTCCAGCCCTCAAAAGTTAGTGGCCATATCACTCGGATCAGTTGATAACGTGAAGAGGGAAGAGTCTATTTGTGGAAGACACCCTTTTGGTTTAATTCACTTACAAAAGGTGGTTACATCATTTTGTAGGAATTTTTTACTTTAAATGAGAGTTCTGCAACTAACAAGTTTGTGCGCTACCAGCTCGTTTAAGCTTGAAGGAAGATGAAGGGGAAGGTCGGCCACCATCCGTGTCTCTTGCGTCTCGTATGAGATTGTAAGACCATGCCCCCATCAACGTTCCCATAACAGGTCCAACAAGATATACCCAGAGTCCCTTATATTCTGAGCTCACCAATGCTGGTCCTAGGGTCCTCGCTGGGTTCATTGATCCCCCTGATACTGGCCTGCATCATTGGTTTCTATGTTATTATCAGGGTGAAACAAAAGACCCAACAGAAAAACTAAAAGGGTGTCTGTAAAAGAACTACTTACCCTGCCAAGATGGATGTTATACAAACTGCAGAGCCCACTGCCATGCCTGCCAGCTCTCCGACCTGATCAGGTATGTAGATTAAACTATAAACATCTCTTCATATTGTTGCATTTGAAATTTTGAGGGTAAAAAAGTTTTGATTACAGCTTTGGTGTCTGTTGCGACAGCTGAAGTGATGAACATCATGGAAAAGGTCACCACAGTTTCCATGAAGAGAGCTTGCAAATCTGATCCAGATGGTGTGGTTGTGCCCAGATGCTTAATTGGATACAACAGTATTCTTAAGGTGAATGAAGCGCCAACCGATCCTGTCAGCTGAGCTGCAGCATAGAACGGAACCTGCGGACGGACTCGAACAATGTCAGAATCTCAAGTCACGAATAAGAGTTAAATGCCTGGATGAGGGTTCTATTTTTGAATGACCTGTTTCCATGGAAAGTGC
>NQLW01000095.1:1696003-1744683 GCA_002312845.1 Kalanchoe fedtschenkoi
TTGCGATGATCAAAGAAGTCATCGAACGGTGAGCAAAGCAGTCTTAATAATGAATGATTTCTTACTATCGTACCGAATATGCATCCCCCATTTTTGACATTCTCATGGATAATTACCTTATAGGCTGAAACTAGGGTTGGTCTTGGAGAAAAGCAAGCACTAAAGGAATGGTTTCGAAAATTTTGACTGATTGAGGGAATCAATTAAATTGTCATGAATTTGAACTCGATCTGCAGGGAAGCATTACTCCTAGTCTCCCAGTAGTCGTCGATGTAATGACCTGTAACAATGTAGTGAGATGAATAGCAGGAAAATTGGGGTTAAGGTTTGGTTTTTTTATACGCCCTTAAAATTTTATGTATTTGCTCCCATGGTCTTTTTACATGAAATGTAAATGACTTTTCAGGTCAAAGTTGTAGAATATTTTTCAATTTTCACACATTTACGAGCATTAGGGTTTTTTTAGTGGTTGAGGTTGCTCACCTTCTCCACATTGATAATGACGCTCATCCTCATTGTGGATTAATTAGCTCACTCGCACTTTCGGCGTATCTAAACGCCAACACCCCCAGTTGATAGGGATTTTAGTTCAGTGCGGGAAAGGTGGTATTTATAAAACCCCACATCAAGTTTGAAGTAGATATATAAATATAATGGAGAGATTCACTCTATAAGAGGCTCACTTGCTGCACATAACATGTTGTTGAGCAAATGAAGCAGACAACACGGTCCGATTTCGTCTGCAGCCAACGCCTTCCTGGTAGTTTGATGTATATTCAACTTGTTTAATGTCTGCAATTAAGAAGATTTGATTGAAAGAGTTTGATAATTATTTGTGGAAGCACTCTACAATATATCTTCTTCAACTATCTTCCACTAATTATGTCATATATGTTGTCTGTATAACTCGCAACAAGGGGTTAGTTAGAAGCCTCCATTTAGTGGGCATACCCTAGTTTGATGTATGAAGAGCTGAGGCCCAAACTTCTAAAGCATGACACAAACCCTCATTTCGGAAAATTTGTACAAAAAGGGGTGAGAGATCGGTTAGGAATAAATGAGTTTCTAGATTCAAATTACACATATACCTCAAATTAATCAGTGAAAATTAATACGAACAGTCCTTTATTTAAAACGTAAATAAAAAATCATGTTAAATTATTGAATATGAACATCAAACTGTCGAACATGCACTATAATATATCTGTCTCAGACAGTAATATATTTATGTCTCAAGATGTGTATTATATTTAGTGCACACTTCTTTGCAAGACATCAAACAAATCCAAATCACAAAAGTTTTAGCATAGTATCTTTCCAGCATTATCACATGTAGTTTATGGCACAAGCTCATTTTGATAGTAGTTGGCTGGCTAGGGACCCTCCTCCTCCCTCACTCACCAGCCACCCTGACCGGCTACAGCGCCATCAACTACGGCCACCACCCTTGTCTTGGATGCGAAGGCCAAAAGTTAACCAAAGGGGGGCCTTAATTGGGTCCCATTTCATCTTACACTAGTCGTCCTTGGACATTAATTTCACATTTTTTGATGGAGATGTTCGCTTGCTAGGCCCCTTAATTTGAACCAGCCAGCCAGGCCCTCCCCGGCAAACGCCATCACAGGCGGCGCCACCACCTTTTTCTTCGATGTGAAGGGCATAATAATGTAAGCGTTGTAGGTCAAAAGGGGTACACCCATTAGCAAAATTTATTATATTTCAGTCTAAAATAGACAGTAATTTAACCAAAATTAAAAATATATATATGTTACAAAAATAAAAGGAAAAAAAATATGTGACACACAGATATGATTTCGTTTTCAAGCATTTTGAGATGTGATAATGTATTTTGAACTCAGATACATCATATACTAAATTATACTTTAAAATTTGTTACTAAGAAATTTTATTTGCAGCCAATTAAAATTTCTGTTTTTGCCACTGAATTTATGTGCTATTTCTTACTAGTCCTTATAGTATTGGACATATTTGGTTTCGAATAGTTAACATGGATTTGTGAGATGGAAGGCTTGAAATATTCCACAGTTGTTGGCTGGCTAAAGCGCATAATTTTTTGTCACAATACAAGATGGGGATTAATAAGCACAGGGACGAAACCAGCAACGAACCATTGACATCGCTAAATACGATAATGTCGTTGCTAAAAGTCTTACACTTCTCCATCCTATGTTGCTAACAACTTCGTCCGTGTATCAATCCCTAACAAAACGATGGAGTTTTATTCGTCGCATATTTCTGCTGTCATTAAATTTGTCTCCAAATAGGTATTTAAGATTTAGCGACGGAATTCTATGAAACAGGTTATAAGTTCAGAAATAGCAACGAAACTGTCACTTTTGAGACGAAACGTATAACATTATCGATGGCTCAAAATTCATAGATTTTTTTGTTGATCATAGTTCTCAAAGCTGTCCACATGAATCTTAACTTTAAGAAATATGTACAACATCAGAAATCTAGAAAATCATTTCGGGATATCTATCTATCGCGACGCTCCCGAACCGGTCGGTCCGGTCCGGGGTCGGTTCAGGTCGGGTCGGGTTGGTTCATTTCGGTCGGTTTGGTTCGGTCCCAGTTGGTTCGGTTTGGTTTGAAACCGGTTGGTTTTGTTTGGTTTGTAATCGATCGGTTCGGTTCGGTTTTAAATTTTCAATTACGGTTTCAAATTTTTCGTTTCTAATAATCTGATTCGATTTTTAATTTTTTTCGAACAGAACCGAACCAAACCCGTCGGAACGACGGGTACCAATACTTGTATATATATAAAATAATAGGATTGGGAACGTCGCGACGTTCCCGGTCGGTTCGGTTCGATCCCAATTGGTTAGGTTCGGTTCAATTTGGTTTCGGTTGGTTTAGTTCGGTTCGGTTTGAAATCGGTTGGTTCGTTTCAGCTTTAAATGTTATTGAATCGGTTTGGTTTTAAATTTTTGGTTTCAAATTTTAAAAAATCGATAACTAATAATCTCAAACCGAATCGATCCAAACCCGTCGGTTCGACGGGTACTCTACCTTGAATTTTATAAAACTATTTTGGATTTGACAAAACTCGTATGACTCGGATAATCTTCATCCTCTTCATTACCATCCCGACCCGGCTGCCTTCAAATTTCTTCTATTCACTCTTCCATGGCGTCCGCCGCCGGGAGGACTAGTGAGTGAAAAGTCAATGTGCTTCTGTGAGTCGAAACTCTCACTATGAACGATGAAATGATCACAATTTATCTGTCAACCCTGGTTATAACAGATGAATCAAACCGATGGAAAATGAGTTGCATCATTTACATTAACAATTAAAAAAATCAAATATAATCCATCATAAATTTATTTTTCTTCTAATTTTCATTTCTTTCAAATTTTTCATAAACCAAAGACAAAGAATAAATGTCTACGGTCGACTGTTGAGGAAATGGGCCGACGAGGAAACATGAGCCCTCACGTGACATAAATGGGCCGAGGAGAAACAAGCACTAAGATAAGCAGATGTATTTATATTCTGGTACAACATGAGCCCTAGTGTGATATAAATGGGCCGGAATTTGCATGAACGACGGCCCATCCGAATTGTTACTCGAAATTTTAGATGGAATAATTTCAGGCATAAGAATAATTATTCGAAACTGAAGATTAATTATTCGAAAATGATTTTCTTTAATTGAAATTTTAAAAATCATTTTATAAAAACAAATTCACAAATTTTAACTTCAGTAAAAGTGGAGCTGAATGCCTCTGCTTTTGGATTTGAAAGGAATGAAAGTTCATGCTACAAAGTAAAATGGCTTAAGCGCCAGTGAGCACAAGATTGTGGTGTGTTAAGCCCAGCCCACAAAATAAAAATTAAAAAAAAAGTAAAATAATTTAATTATTACAAAGCTTTGGGAGACCTACCTGAGCACAAGATCGGTTCATTTAGTCCCTGGCATGATCCTCTGCCAAAATATCATCAACACAAATTTGGTGCAAATTCTCATACATCTTCTTCCACTGTTGGGCCATCTGGATGGATCTCTTGTAATCTTGCTTCATTCTTTCCAGTTCTATACCAGCGGCAGCAGAAGAGCTTTGACGCTGTAGCTCGACGCCGTATTTAGCTATCACACGGTCGCTGTAAAATGTACCAGAAGGAACAGCCGGCAAGCTAACAACGGTTTTCGATACCGAACCTTCATTTGCATATTTTTCTAGTGGTGGCGGCAAAGGCGAGGCATGTCTTCCCGTAGAAAGTTTTCTGTTCAATGATGGAACGGGATTCGAGCCAAAGTGCCTCATGACGAAAATGTTATTCACTGGACCTTTGGAGTGCTTCAATGTGCGCACAATATTGCACGTCCTGGTGTCCCAAACTCGGATGATGCCGTCCTCTGACCCGGAAACCAGTAGAGCTCCCTTCGAATCAAATGATAAGCACCGAACCGCCTTCCCGTGATCTGGCAATGAACCAATTATGTGCATCCCGTAGCTGCCACTAGAGCCGCTTTCAGCGCTGAGAGCTGCAATGTATATTTTCCCATCTCTTCCTCCTGCATAGAACACTTCTTCACCAGGGTGCAGCGCAACCGCATCGATTACGGTTGGAAATAAAACGCTACGTAACAGCTTACCCGAAATGTTCCAGACCTTGCAGGTGCGATCCTCGGAGGCAGACACGATAACTGCATTGTGTCCAACAGTACTACAAGCAATGTCCGTCACTGGCAAACTGTGCTCGCTAAAACTATGCTCATGGAGACGCTGCGCTTCTTCTCTCCGCTCATCGTCAAAAATCAGAAATAGCGACCAGACTCTAATATTTCCATCTTCAGACCCGGAGACTAGTAGAGACTGACCCTCCAACCACGCCAGGCAAGTGACTCCTCTGTAATGGGCGTGCCACTTCCTTAGCAGCTTTCCCGTGGCGACTTCCCAGATGTACATGTTCCCTAAAGAGCCTCCTCCGATGATATAAGTGCCGTCAGTATTTGACACGATAGGCTTAATGGGCTCTGCCGGGAAACTTTTAACTTCAGGCTGAGGCTTGTTCCAGAACCAATAGAGAATGGAGCCGGAAGTGGAAGAAGGGTCGCGTAGCTGCGAGGAGACGAGAAAGCGCTGACCCACGCAAATGAGGCCATGTGGGGGTGATGCGCAGCCTCGGTGTCGGAGAAGCTCTTCACCGGTGGAGAGCTTCCAACAACTGATACCGGCATCGACTGGAGACGAAGCTAAGATGACGTCTGTCTCATCCATCTCTAAATTTTGTAGTTTGGTTCCGATCTCAACCAAAGCTGATAACTGCAGATCACGAATTACAAATATTAATTACACAAAAAGTGTTCAACTGGGATGAAACTGAACAGGTATCAATCTCTAAGAAAACCAAATCATACAAATACATATTCAACTACTATTTTTTTCTTAAGCAACACCATACAAGACTGACTAACACTATAAAGGAAAACAAGCTCGCCGCAGCCAGCAAAAAAGATGAGGGAACAAACTTGACGCAGCGAGCAGAGCAAGAAGCAAGGCCGGCTATTAGGCTGTGCAACCGAATCGATTGCACAGGGCCCCGAGTGGACAAAGCCCCCAAATTCAGACAAAGCCCCAAATTCAGACGAAGAGGAGGCGACCCTCACAGATATCTTCGACTTCCTAATCCAGGCGAAGCGTCTTCCGGCAGCCAGTCCTCACACTTGGCAGCCGCCCACTTTTTCCTCTTCCCACCGGAGCAACTCCTAAGCAGTGAGGCTGGAAACCCTAGATTAACTTCTCGCAAATAAATTTTAGTGGGCTCAAACCACATTGGAATTTTCATGCTGGCTATTAGAAAATTTATTTATTATAAATTTGTATAAAGAGTTAAATAATAATAATTCATATGGGATAAGTTAGTTAGTTTAATTACATTATAATTTGCTTAATTTATGATTTAATATTTTTCATTGAAAATTTGATAGATTAAAATTAAATAAAAAAGTCAACATAATTCTATGGTATGATTTAGAGGAATTTTAGGAGGAGGAAATACATAAAAATTTAGGAGAAAATTTAAATTATATTTTATACATATAGTTTTTTTTATCTCTAACCAACAAAAAAAAAAGATAATGTAAAAAGATCTCTCATTTTCTTTTGTTTCTAGTCTTAAACCAAACATAAGGGGTAAGCATTGTATTGCGATACACTTCTTGAAATAAACTTTTCTCTCAACATAGGATTGTCGACTGATTATACTCTATTTATTGGCAAAAAAAAGTAACTGATGAGGCTGAAACAATTGAAAAAAGACCTATCTGCTACCTCTACCTCAACCGTTGCCACCAGAATGGTTTCAAAAAAGTAAAATCGAACATCAAAATTAAGCCATCTCCTACACATAATGTTAAATTAGGAATTCAATTGATGCTAGATGGATATTGGTATCAGATTTAGGGAGAGTGAGGGGAGGCGACATGGGACGTGCTGGCCACGGCCGAAAATTGCGCTAGAAAAACTTGGAATATGTTGAAGATAAGGAAGATTGTCAATCCTACGAGCTCTATATTTCGACTAGAATACTGAAAAATGTAGTTGTTGTAGCTGCCAAAAAATAAATGGTGAAATAGAAATGCATTAAAAACCATGAGATTTGTTGTGATATGTTTATCTTCGGATCATGATAATTTCTGATCAAGTAATTTCAATCTTAATTTCGAGTCTAATATAAGCAATTAAGCTGAAAAAAATTAAATGACCAAAAGTGAAATAACTAATATCTTCATTAATAATATCGTGTGACAATCAATACAATATTAACATTTGGCAATAGGATTGGTTATTGAAATATGAAACTATGTAGTTTAGAGTACTCTAGTAAGGTGGATATTTAATTTTTTGTTCTGAATATTAATTCTTCTTACAAATAATAAATTACTCTTTCAGATGAGTCGCTCAGTTCAAAATAAGATTTCGATGAAGTCAGACGCAATGCGAAACATTTGAGAATAATTAAGAAGGTTCACAAGCACTGAGAATCATTCGAATATGAGACAAAGTTGTTCAGTATGATTAAAAGTTCAAGGAAGACAGATCGAAGCGGAAATACATGATAGAGCACGACTTAACATCAAGAGACCACCGAGAAAAAAATTAAAATTTAGCGTTGAGAGGGAGTGTTGAATATCAATGTCATATTAGATTAAAGTGAATCAGCCCATGAAGCTAGCCTAAGGAAAGTACAAAAGAAGACCAGAAGAAATAGTCACGGAGAAGTGAAAATAAGAGAAGAGTATGAAACTTTCTAGAATCCTATGTAGAGTTTAATTTAAGAGAATATTTTAGTAACATGCCAAGAAAATTGTGGAGTCATAATTATTAGACGTTGCATGCAATATATCTCAACAATTCATTTTCTTTTGAAAATAGTATAAATACCTTAAGTATCTTCATTGGTAATCCATTCAATTAATACTTATTTGCATTGTAATCATCTTTTTAGATTTTTATATAAATAATCAAATATAAAAAATTACAAATAAAATTAGTATTCAAATTTCATATCTTTAGTAGATATATATTTTATTTTATTTCAAATTAATAAAAATAGGTCACAAATATTTTTGTGGACTCGAATTACACCAAGACTTTACACAAGGCACCACACTTATCTCAGATCAGAGCAAAATCACTCACAACTTTTTTCAAAGAAAAAACGAAAATCAGACCAAGTGAAGTTCTAATCGAACAGATGATTAGAAATAAAAATCCTGGAAAAATTCAGCAACAGAGAGTTTTAATGTCGAGAGCCAGAGAGCCTTGTAAGATGAACTAATACCGAATTCGATTATGATTGGAAAAATAGATAGTGGATACGACAGGAGACTTACTGCTGTGACGCGAACAGAGGCCGCGACAAGCTCTCCGGTAAGGTCGAGATGCGCAGTGAGAAGCCGAGAAGCGAGCTCAGTTGTGATAATTTAACGTCTTCAACCCTGATTTTGCTGCTTCCTAAAGAAACTGGGCCGGGCCACGGATGAAAAACAATCCAACAAGTCTAACTATCCTGTGTGCCATAAGTCCAGTGATGATAAGATTTATAAGAATAATTAAATCACATACGCTAAATAAAAATTGATAAATCAATTAATTGAATTAAATCAAATCGAATCGATAAGTTTGGTTTAGTTTGAAATGTTAGTGATTCGATTATGATTTCAAATTTTGAAAAAACGACGACTAATGGTTTGGTTTGGTTTCTAATTTTTTTCAAACCGAACCTATGCAAACCAAACAAAATTAAGATTTTATATAAAAATTCTCATATGTAGTAAATTAAATTAGTCAATAAAGTTCATGAAAAAAAATCGAACCATGTGAATTGATTCGGTTTGGTTTTTTAAAACTAACGGGTCGGTTTCAAATTTCTCAAACCGATTACCAACTATTTAGTTTGATTTTTTAGTAAAAATCGAATCAAACTGAATCGATTCGCTCCTAACACAAACTACCATCTCGTCCATCTATAATCAGTTAATCACTTCATTTCAGTTGAGAGTTTTTTTTTAGTTGCTAGAATATACTCTCACTCTGTGTTCTTTTACTTACCACTTTTTCTTTATTGATTTATGTTTGACTTGTTATTTTTTATGTTAAAGTTTATGATAAATATTATGGTGATGGATTTCAATAGATTTGTATCGAATTTTATTTCAATAATTTATTTTTATTATAATTTTATAGTATTTATATGTTGAGTTATTTACGTTCAAAATTTAATGCACTGTATTTTAGTGACGAATGAAATACTCCCTCCGTCCTCTATTACATGTTGTTTAAGGTTAATTTGAGTAGATTAAGGTGAAGTTAATGTTAGCGGTTGAACAAATTTAATGAATGGGTGGTTGATGTTTTTATAAAAAAATTCGTGCAAAAAGTAAAATTGGTAGATGATTACTGGTGGGTAATATATTTTTTATTGAATATGATAATGAAGTGATTAATGTTTGAGATTTTAAGGTAGTTGTTGACATTAAATATGCATTGAAAATTGTTAAGTGACAAGTAAAAGTGGACAAAAAAATTCGGTTAAGTGACATGTAAAAGAGGACAGAGGGAGTAGTACATGGAGTATCAAGTTTTCTTTGAAAATGGTGAAATATGTTGAATAAAATCTGATGGGTTCATAATGTTTTATAATGCAATAAATAGTTTTATTATGAAAGTAAAATCATAATTATGGGTGTACTAGTAGGTCAGTGTTATAAATTTAAAATTACAAGTATAATCAATAATAATGATCGGGTGATTTGGAAGATTGTCTTATAACTTCAAATTTCAGATAGTTTAAGTTAAAACTGTAAATAAGAACTGATAAATCGATGAATCAAATTAAAACGAACCGAATCGATAAGTTCAGTTCGGTTTTGAGCGTAAATAGTTCGGTTACGGTTTTGAATTTTAAAAAATCGATGACTAATGGTTTGGTTTGATTTTTTATATTTTTCAAACTGAACCGATCGAAACTGAACGGTCTCACTATATTTTAGATCATATTTAAATTTAATTGTATATATATCATAAATTTGTACATATATATTATTATTTATATGAAAAGTTTACTATTTAATCATTAAATTAGTCAATAAATTATAAAAAAAATAAATCGAACCAAACCGCGCGGTTTAATTTGATTAGGTTTTTTGAAATAAGCAATTCAGTTCGATCTCAAATTCTTCAAACTAACCACCAATGGTTTAGTTTGATTTTTATTAAAACCGAACGAACCGAATCGTTACCTCCCTAAATTTAAGTGTTGATGATATCATACGTTGAAAATTATTACAACATAAACTTTTTCTTATTCATCTTATAGTATAATTAAACCAGTGGCTTATTTATTCAACTGATTACAACAACGAAGAAGTCTGATGCACACATCAAATCTCTCTTCATTTCAGTTCCTCCGTCTCCCAGCGCAGAAAGTACTCATATGTGACCACATGGCTGCACAAGCCACCAAAAAATTGATCAATAAAATTCCATCTGGAAAAATAACATAAAAATTTAACACAAATCGCACATAAAATTCATCGAAACGTCCTTTTGCAATCGATTTGAGGCGAAATGGGGATCCCGGTCTCCACGCCGCATTTCCCGGGCAGCTCAGCGTCACTCTCGATCTTCACCAGGACACGTGCGGCCGCGTCTTTCAGACACTGGCAAGCCTTCTGCCTGTCGGCTTTGGTAGGAGTGATTTTCTTGAGGCTCTTGAGTCCCTCGCAGCATGTCTCGCTCAGCGCTCCTCCACTCAGATAAGGTACGCACTAGATTAAAGATTTATCGACATCCTCACAAGTGACTTCCTTGGCTTCCGCTTGCACGGCCGTGGCCAGCAGGAATACAACTAGCGCGGCGACCGTTGAATCATATATGAATCATTCAGAGATGATATCTATACGATTATTATAATTTTTTTATCTTTGTGGAATCAACTCTGTCCCGGATTGTACTTCAATCACAATCATATCAATGCAAACCGTAACTAGTTTCTTCCATCAGAATATCACACACTTCATAAATAAATAAGATTTTTGTAACATGATTATAAAATTTAATTTTAATTTTATGTAGTAAAATTATAATTATAATTTAATTTTATATTGATAAATCATTATTTATTAAGATATATTGAAAAATAAATTACCTAATGACAGTAATTTATTCAGCAATCAGATGTGGTTTGATCAGTGGTCTGACCATTCAGATTCTCATACAACATTCAACTCTTAATTTTACAGACACCTAAATTACTATTCCACATCTTTTGCTATTATTCTAAATCACAAAATTCAAACCATGATGTTATGCTTTTGGTTCGCGGTCCAATCGGACTCGCCAATTTAACTCGATTCGATTTTGGTTTTGGTTCCGGGGGCATTATCGTCAACCGAACCCTAAAATTCCACTCGGATTTCAGTATCCCGTTACATCAAATTTCATATCCAATTTAAAATCCGCGGTATATAAACCTTTCTGAAGTAGCCACCTGTATTTCTATTTTCCCTCCCATTAATAAAAATAATTTTCTGATTTTTCTCCGACGCGCTCAGCCGGCTCCGTCGTCTTCTTCGGCGAAGCTCCGCCATGACGAGACGCCAGGGATTCTCCTCCGCCACACTTATTTAGTTCGCAGACGGTGAGCTTATGTGACGATCGCCTTCGACGTGTCCGCATTTTCCGTTTTGGAGTGATGGCCGGGAGTTGCTCTGCGATCGAAATTAGGGCTTCGTCGATGGAAGAGGTAGTGGTTTCGATTTTAAGCTAATGCTGGTGATTTTGAGAATGTGCGTTGTGTATCGAGTTCCTTTGCGTCGATTGACGCAGAAGGACGAGTTTCTTTCTCTGCTTTTTTGTCGCGTATCCGCACTTCGTTGAGTGTCAGCTGCTTGTTCCTTTCTGTTGATTTTGATGGAGGCTGGTGAGTGTAACGTGTTGAAGCGCGTGATCGGTTGGTTTTGGATTTGAGAAGCGTCAGTTGGAGCGCCGAGCTGCGAGCTGCTCTGTTTTGAAACGTGTTTGCGCTTAGTGAGAAGTTGAATCGACGTTTTGGAGTTTTATTTTGCAGGCTCCGAAGAGGTGGCGATTCGTGGAGCTTTTCAGCCCTGTGCGGAAGCCATTCTGCAAGGTTGACGAACTCGGTGGTTCGGCAGACTTCGACTGCAACGGATTTCGGCTAATAAAGGACGAGCTCTGCGAGCCGGAGGATGCTGAAGTTGAGAAAACAATAATCAAGTCGATTTTAAGCGACGATAAGGGTCGGCTTGTTGTTCAGACGAATAAACTTTTGCAGAAAATCTACAAATCGAAGGTGGACGAGCTGGACGATGAACGAGTGGAGAATCGCGGTGTTTCAAAGCTGCTGCGAGCTTGTTGCTTGTTTGACTCGGTGGAGTGCGCGGAGGCATTGCTGGACGGAGAGGTGATGGGAGCGAGGCCTTTTGTGAACGAGATGGACGATGCTGGATTCTCTCCTCTGCATACGGCTGCCAGTGTTCATGCTGTCAAGTGTATAGAGCTTTTGTTGAGAAAGAACGCGCTTACTGACATCAAGTCCAAAGATGAAAGGTCTCAAGTCCCTCTCCAGTTGTCTTTGTCCAGTAAGAGGTAGGCCATATCCCATATGCCTGCCAATTCAGTTACATTCTTAAAAAGGTTCAAGTTTTCACTTCACATCAAATCATCAACTTCACCTGGATCTGTTCTGATATTTTGTGTTTTGGATGTTGGTCTGTTCCTTTGTTGATTGTATTTGAGTTCTTCATTCGATTTGAGAGTGTAGGATGGATGTGGTATGGAGGGCTGGTGATCCAATTGAAGATTTACTTGTATGTTTGAATCAAAAGGTATTTCTCTGCTTCTGCCGCTGAGAATAAAATAAAAATATCAACTTTTTGTTGTGTTGGTTTCATATTTCGTCCTTTTGTGCTTTTGGCACAGAACTTGACTGCTGTGAGGCTTCTTGCTGAGAAAACAAAAGATATTGGGGAAGTTGCTCACTCCCTTGCCATTAATGGGCAAGCAGTGTCACTGGCCGCTTTACTAATGGTTGCTTCTGAGAAGGTTCTGTTGCCATTGATGGGAAATGGAAACAACGGTGACTTGGGAACTAAGGAAAGGATGACCATCTACGACTGCCTTATGAAGGAGGCTTTAGCTTTGGGTAGACAGGAGGATTCTTCATTATTGAGTTGGAGCACGCTTCCAAGTAAAACTTTGCAGTGTATAAACGACACAGATAGCTCTACCGAGAGTGTTACAAGGAGAAGGAAACTGTTGCTATACGAGATGGAGTTGTGTCAGCTGTTTGGGGCTGAACCTGAGAATAGTTTGGGAGATAAGAAGGCTGCTTCTCCCCTGATTTATGCTATCCAGGTGAGGCCTTATTTGAAAACATTGTGCCAGACGCTTAGTATAAATGATGAGTCATAAGAGGAGTAATAGAATCCTCTATGGTGATCTTTAGCATCAGTAGAGAAGTCCATTTCTAAGTGAGGCTTTTTAGTCAATTATATCCTCTTGAGTTGTGAAACACTAAGAAATAATCTTCCACATTGTACCATTCAGATGTTAGTTGTGAAACTTGAGTATTCATTTATTACTTATGACTACTTATGACGCTGGGCATAATAAGAAAAACCAATTTGCATGAATCTGTTTTGTGGTTTGGAGTAGGAGATTCCTGTTATTCGTTGCATGTACTTGAACATGTTTGCTCACTTTTGCCTGCTATCAGTGCTCATCTGGTGGCAGCTCTTTCTCAGATTCTATAAATGCAAAATTAGTCTGTCAGCTGGTAAGCTTGTAGAAAGTTGAAGAAGTAGAGTCTGCTGGCTTTTCTGTATGTTCCTGCAACATTTGTAGACATTGTATAAAGGTGATACCTTTTGCTTACTTATCATAGGCCGCTGATGTTGAAGTTGTAAAACTTCTCCTAGAGAGTGGGGTCGACGTCAGTGAAACTGATGCTCAAGGAAACTCTGCCCTTCACTGGGCTCTCAAAATGAAATCGACTCTGAGCTTGAAACAGATAAAGTCTCTGTCTTATTTTCATTCTTTCACTGTCTTGTTTTTCTCTCCTTTACTTACATATTAATTTGATTTATAGGATAATGTGGCTCCTTCTCGAACATGGAGCACGAGTTATGCAAAAGAACAAACTCGGTCTGACTGCACTTCACATTGCTGCTTCATGTGGTAATTTTCAGGCAGTCCAGGTATGATGATTACTTGCATCAACATCATTTCTGAACTATATGGATTTTAGCATTGAAAGAAATAAAGGTGCTTCCTACTACTTTAGGTGCTGTTTGTTTGACTGCAGATCCTTCTTTCGGAGGAGCCAAACAGTGTGCATTCTGTGACTGAGTTGAAAGAAACCCCTCTCTTCCTAGCTGTCAAGAATGATCATGAAGAATGCGTTGAACTACTTTTGCAGTCGGGAGCTAACAGTGAAGTCCTGAACATACGGTTATATTCTTTGATCTAAGGATTATTATTAATGTGTGCATCTATTTTTAAAAGTAAATGATGCAATATTATTTTGACCAGTAAGCAAAGGCCCATAGACTTTGCTAAGTCACAAGATATGCGATTCACCCTGAATCCAACAAATATCAGGCTAGGTAAGTTGACGATATCTGAATTATTATCATAAGTGAGTGTACTATGTTAAATGTCAATTTGTTACTTGCTTTCTTGACATCTCACCTCTCTTTCACAACAAGTACTCATATTTTTTACTTATGTTACACAGCAATGCAGTCATCCAAAAACCGGCACAAAGAATATGGTGCCACTCTCTCTACCATACGAAATCGCAACTCAATACCTGAGAGGTTTATCTTCTTCTGTCTGTAGTGTTTGCTCAAAGAATATCCAGGCACAAGTCTCTCATTAAGAACTCTTTTCTCCATCGTCACTCTGCAGTTTACAAATAGAGCCTTGCAAGTATTTTAAGTCATCACATGGGTGCTCGAGAGGGGATAAGTGCTTTTATGCACATAGCCAGGAGCATCCACCAAAGAAAGGCGGGCACCTGAGCTGTTCTCAAAATTCTGAACTGAGGCGAAAAATATTTGTTGGAGGTCTTCCTGCCTCAATTGATTCAGGTTTTCTTACTGCAGCTTCTTTTCATACTTTTTAAAAAATGTGTCAATAACATAATGGTGCAACTTTCTGAATCAGACTCGCTGGGCAAGTACTTTGAACACTTTGGATCAGTAGAAAATGCATTTGTTGTTGAAGCACAAAGTTGTGATCTGTCTCAGTTGCGAGGTTTTGGCTTTGTTACCTTCAAGAATGAGAAATCTGTCACAGTGGCTGTTCAGGCTCATTATATTTTTATCATGGGCAAGGAAGTTGAGATCAAAAGCTTTTTCCCCAGAAGTCTGTCTTTAGAGCCTGGTAAAGTATTACTGCAACCAGAAGCAGAACAAGAATACCTTGATCTCGAACTGCAGACACCATGCACTGACGTGAAAAAGCCAGTTGAAGAGAATTTTCAAAAAATGAGCTGGGCAGACAAATTACTTCAGAACCAACATGAAAATGACTCCCTTGGACCTCAAGCTCAAGTTTGTCACTCTGTTGAGAAAGGTAAAGAACCTAAATGGCTCAGTGTATTCAGGAAATGGTTCCCCAGCTTCATGAAGAATAGATTCAAACGCTTAAAGCACGGTGAATGTTATGCTCTCTCATCTCTGAAAGCAGATTTTAGGGCTACCTGTGGCTTTGAACTGGACCATTCCTCTGTTGGGCACACAAAACTCAGTCAATTTTTGGTGTCTATTACTGACATGTATCATGTCAAATATGTTCCAGAGAAAGGAAATGGGCTTGCAACTCATATGGTACTCGTACCAAACCTTACACCTAAAAAGCAGTCTGCTGAGCCACTGAATTCTCCTGGTGTGCACTCTCATTCTGAGTCACCTGGTAGCAGCAGTGATTGTCACTTTGACGATTCTAAGTTTCTTCAAGATGTTGTCCCTCAATCACTGGAGGCAAAAGGTTCTGAAGATTCTGACAAATTAAGGCTCCTTGAGGAGCTCTTTACTGAATCATCGTCGTCTTCACTTGATCAAAAGAGTACTGATGCTATGGATGATTTACAGTTGTTTCAGGACTATACAGTTCCATCATGTGCGAAGTTAAACAAAAACCAGGGTATTGATTCAAACAGTTTAAATTTGATACAAGATATGGGGGATTTATCATCTGAAGACAATGTCAGTGATCTCTCAACTGATTTCCTGCTGCGAGACATATGGCTGAATGCCAGTGGACCCTGCTCACCTGCACAAGTAGATGTTCAGGAGTCTTTTGAGGATAAATGTCTCCTTAGCCAAAAGTTTCTCCAATTCCTGAGTCCGGACCCGCTCTTCCATGTTCGTCCCTGGATCAGCAATGAAAGCCGCAGAGGCGCACAGACATCAGAGTGTGAATGCCATCCTGTATTAGAGGCTTTTGCCAAAAGGAACAGTTCGTCTACTTTCTTTCTTCGCCAATTTGATTTTTACATGGTGAGCAAAAGAGAAGAAATGGAATATTGGCCTAGTTGTATTTATGCATAACTAGAATTGTTAAACTAATCTTCTATTTATGGTGATCTATCTGAGTGCAGAAGTACCATCAATGTCTGGCTGAAGAAAAATGCTTTGCTTGCACCAAACAGAGGATGAGCTGGGCAAACTATCCTTGTGGCCACCTCCTATGGTGTGATGATTGTCGCAATCAGGCTCTGGTAGCTGCAGGGCGTTCAGAACACAAATGCGTAATCTGCGATGCCAAGGTGCAGAAGTTGTTGCACAATTTTAACCCAACTTCCTGGAGGAAGGTCATTCAACCCCATCGTCTTAAAATCCCTGATCACAAGGAGTATCCAACTCTCTATGCTCATATTCTGAGAAGGTGACTAGTTAGTTATTCATGTTGACTCAACTGCTGACATTCACTTGTCTAATCTTATATTGTCCTTCATCTGCAGCCCAGAAGTTCCTGCAGGAAGATGCAAATTGCGTTTATCTAATGATCAGTTGTCAGTTTGGAGCCCGCCATCAGTTGCACAGGATTTGGATAGTTCTCCTCCAGTTTTGACATAAGCACAGAATGAGATTCTAATAAGATTGACTTTACAGGTACGAAGCTGCTATGACTGCTGAAATTGCAGTCATCTTCCATTGATCACAGATATAAAATGAAAATAGATTTGTTGACCATATTTCTGTTTTAGTACTGCCTTTTTTTTAAAACAACATCCGGTCCTCCGGAACCTCTAAACCTTGCAGATGTAATCAGACATCATGCACATTAGTGAGTAAAAATCAGCACTTTCAAGACACCACAAAATTTCTGACATGACACTGGACGACTTCAACATGATACTCTGTCATTGATTTAACTTTTTGAAGATAGTTTTTCCTTGGCCTTCTGCAACTTCAAAACCTTCTTCACAATCTTCTGCTCTTCCAACAAAAAGGCACGAATAATCCTGTAGGCCGGGATATCGTAAGACACATTCAGTTAACAAATAGGAGTGTGTGAATCCTATCTGCATCAAAACAACAGTAAATATCAGTATCGTACCTTTCCCTCACAGCACCACCTGACAGAACACCACCATAAGGACGATTCACAGTCCTGCGGTTCCTCGACAATCTTGACCTCTTGTACTCAGTAGGCCTCAAATGAGGAATCTGCATCAAGCAAAAGACATTAATTTGAGTAAATAAAAAACAAAAAAAAAACTAATACATATTTTGATCCAAACAGTGACTCTGACAATACGCAGACAGAGAAGGAACGAAACTGTAATGGTAAAACATGATCAAATCCTACATAAAGAGAGAACACCCTCCGGAATTACAAACGAAGCTTAGTTATATAAGGCTGGTCACGAATAAAACCATCCCAATAACTAATAACAAAATCTCCACTTGATAATTCAAATATTCAGGGTTTCAGCTATCATACTGCGAATTATTGCAGTTGATGGATCATGGAACCAAATTATCATTCAAAATCATTCAACAAAAGTCCGGCCATAACAAAAAAATCTAGGAATTTATGTGCCATAAGTGACTAACAGTTCCTCAGATATATGCCCCAATCCACACCCCTTTGCTTAGAATGCCCAGCAACATAACCCATTCATGATCACAGTCTTTAGCTCACATTTCTAATCTCCATTACCAGTCCATCATATAGCTACTCAAACTCCAACCCCAATCCACTCAGAAACCGAAACACCATCAAAACCCTAAAATCAATCTAAACTATAACAACACAGCACAATGCAAGACATTCAGCTAACACACAAGCATCAATCAGAAACCATCAGACATACCCCTTGGATCCTCTTCCCAGTAACCGGACATTTCGGCCCGCTGGCTCTCTTCTTCAGCGTCTGATACACCAGCTTCCCACCTAAACACACACAAACCCATTCAGCCGAACTCTAGCGGCCGACACTGAATCGAAAATCAAGGGGACGCTACGTTACCGGGGGTTTTGACGACGCGGTTCTGGTTGGATTTGGTCGCGTAGCTGTGGCTCTTGCGATACGTCAGACGCTGCACCATCTTCGAGGCTCGTCGTCAGGTCTCCCGAGTCCGGATGAGCTGGAGACGACTCGGGGGATGCGAAGGAGGTCTGGTTGCGATCGAGATGCGATTATATTTGTAGTGCTGTTCGGTCTCCGAAGCCCTAGCTTCGACGGCTGAGATGAGTTATCAGGTCATCAACGGCTGAGATGAGATCAGCAACCGACGCTTACCTAATTTTGTACCGTTTAGCTTTTCATGATTTTTACAATTGGATCCCTTCTTTTATTATTCATTATAATTTCGGCTCCTAAGTTTATGAGCTTTTCATCTGCATCTCCTAACTTGGCGCATATTCTGATTTGCGACTGATAGCTAAGATAATTTTGATCGAGACATACGTCTTGTTTTGTTGCAGTTATTTAGCTCTATTGAGTAGTGACCTTTTATTATATTATGCATTCAGAAAATCAAGTATTTGTTCTTTTTCTCTTTATAAATGTTTGGAAAGTCTGAATGATTTGTTAACAATTTTATATCTGAATCATTCAGATGCGATATTTATATGATTATTATAATTATCTCCTTTTTTTCATATCTTTTTGGAATCAACTCTACTCGGATTGTACTTCAATTAGAATCAAATCAATGTCGATCGCAGCTAGTTTCTTCAATCAGAATATCACATACTTCATAAATAAATAATATTTTTATAACATGATTATAAATTTTATTTTTATTTTTATGTTGTAAAATTATAATTATAATTTAATTTTGTTTAGCAAATCATTATATATTAAGATACTTAAAAAAGTACCAAATGAAAATAAATCATTCAACAATCAGATGTGGTTTGACTAGTGGTCTGACCATTCAGATTCTCGTACAGCATTTAGCATACAACTCTTAATTTTACAGAACGACATCCTAGTCAGTGTTCCGTACATAGTTATAAAAATTGGATCGGGAGTTGAACCAATAAGACTTACAGTTCCCGGTTTACCAATTGAATCAGTGATTTGGACTGATTTGACCGTCAATCTAATTACTTATGTTTCACAATATTTTATAAAAATATCAATATAATTTAGTAAGGATGGTGTAGAGATCTAGTAGTAGAGTGATTGTCATTCGTCCCATAGAGCATGAGATCTATCCATGTTATAGTTATCAGAACTGGACCGGAGGCCGAACTGGTCAGAGCTTTGGTTCCCGGTTCCCGGTTTTCCAGAACCGGACCGGAGGCTGAACTGGTCAGAGATTCGGTTCCCGGTTTTCCAGTTGAACCGGTGGTTCAAACCGGTTCGACCGCCGGTCAATTTAAATGTAATTATTACTAAAAATCAAATTTACTTTGCTAGTTATCTTAAGAACATAAATGTGTTGATGGTCTGTTGGTTAGAGCTTTTGCTTGGAAGCCCAGAAGGCTGGGTTCGAACCCCAGCAATCCGGCTAGGTCCGGTCCGGTTCTGATAACTATGATCCCTACTACCATTAAACTTATTTAAAATTTTGTTTTTAAATAACTATTAAGAATTTGATTAATTTGTACGATTATTAATCATTGAACCGGTTCTGTTCGGTTGAACCCGTCTTAGCCTGCATAGAGACATTAGTAACTATGGTTCCAAGTTCATAAATTTTTTAATTGAGCCAGTAGTTCAACTCGGTTCAATAATCAATTTAATTATATGTAATAATTACCATATATGAAGTATTACGAACTAAAATAAATATATAAGTAAAAAAATAGTAGCTGACTTGCTGATGTGAACACTCTTATGTAATACAGGGAGCTTGAGTACAAGTATTTAGGTAAGATCCAATTAATTTCAATTAAACCAGTATTTATGATGAACCAGTCGAATAGAACCGGTTTAGTTTAATCTACTATAATAACATTATAGGATGTCGCGCTCCCGGCGGTTATGCTCCCCCTCCCGAATCGAACCGGTTCGGTTCAAAATCGATTGGTTCGGTTTGAAATCAGTCTGTTCGGTTCGATTTGAAATTTTAAAAAATTGTTCGGTTTGAAATGGATAGGTTCGGTCCGGTTTGAAATGTTAATAGTTTGATTGCGGTTTCAAATTTTGAAAAACCGATGACTAATAATTTGATTCAGAATTTAATTTTTACGAACCGAATCGAACCGAACCGAACCCGTCGATTCGACGGGTACTCTCCCTAGTGATTTTGTAATAAACTGGTCTATTTATTTGATTGCATCCAATTCATGACGAAATTATAAGTCCGAGGATGTCCGGTCCGGTTTCTGAACAAGAACAATCAATCAAACTAATCAACTTGATTTTAATAACGGGCCGAACCCTCGGGCCATCCAAGCCCAATTCGAATGGAGTTATCGGGCCGAACCCAGCACGTCACCAAAACCATCCGCCCTGTGTTTCAATTTCCATTTTCCCGCCAAAATGATTTTTGTGATTCGAAATCGAGCCCCTATAGTTACAAAATGCTAGTTTGGAACCCCTTAGTCTAGTCTTTTAGCGGTCAAAGCCAGCAGTTGGTCGCGCAGTGGAGATTTGAAAAATAGCAGAAGCGGGCAAGCGGCGACTTCAGTTCAATTCGCCGACGAGCGATTTTGGTCTGTTGAAGGTGAAAGCGTGACACTTTCGTCATGGAAAATGGGGAACAACCAGTGGATGAGGTGATGACCGAGCAGCAGAGATCTGTCCCGAACAAATCGAAGCTTCCGAGGCTCTTCATCAGAGAAATGGTGATGCGGAACTTCAAGTCGTATGCTGGCGAACAGCGCGTTGGCCCGTTCCACAAGGTTAGGGTTTTACATTCTCAATTCTCAGTTCAAATTCTAAAATTGGACAACTCTTAGTAGTTGCATTGAAAGTTAGAGTGGTGGTTGATGCAGAGTTTTTCAGCAGTGGTTGGTCCGAATGGAAGTGGGAAAAGCAACGTGATAGATGCGATGCTTTTTGTGTTTGGGAAGAGAGCTAAGCAGGTGTACCATAGTTTCTGAGGATTTTGGATTCAGAGGCTACCTGAAATTGGGTTTTCGTTATCTCTGTTATGCTTAATGGAAGTTTTAAACGCATGTAGATGAGACTCAATAAAGTTTCGGAGCTCATTCACAACTCGACTAACCATCAGAATTTGGATAGTGCTGGTGTTTCCGTGCATTTTCAAGAGATTATTGATCTGGTAAGTCCGTGTTTTCTTACGTAAGCTCCATGTAGTCTTACATAGTGAGTGAGAGGGATGAACAGAAAGTTAATTTGTTATTGCATTTATGCTGAAGTCTGGGTTGCAGGATATTAAACTAATTTTTTTCGACTTCTGTCCATCTGGATAATTGTTCATTTGGGCACAGAAGTCATTTAAAGGGCTACATTACAGACTTTGTACCTTTTATGTCGGGTTTTTTACTTGTATTTTACTTTTATCTTTTATTCTGATACATTTTAGGATGATGGAACGTATGAAGTTGTTAAAGGTAGTGAGTTTCTAATCACACGAGTGGCATTTCGTGACAACTCTTCCAAGTATTACATCAATGACAGACCAAGCAACTTCACTGAGGTCACAAAAAAGTTGAAAGGGAAAGGAGTTGATTTAGACAACAATCGTTTTTTGATTTTGCAGGTATTATTTAGGAAAATAATACTTTTTTAACGTATTATTTGATGGTGTGCATTATCTTTGACATATACTCTTGCCATATCAGGGAGAAGTTGAACAAATATCTCTGATGAAGCCTAAGGCTCAAGGACCACATGATGAAGGATTTCTTGAGTACCTTGAAGACATTATTGGAACCAATAAATATGTCGAGAAAATTGATGAATCATTTAAACAGTAAGTACCCTGACCAACTACGTATTAGTTTCAGTAGACTTAATTTTTGGACGTAATTTGTTTTGTAACTTCAGAAGAAGTTTTTGCTACAAGTTTCTAAGTAGTAATTCCAGAGGCAAAAAAATCTTGAATGTGCTTGTGTTTGAACATACCTTCTCTTACTCGTCTATTATATAAATTATTTACAGACTAGAAATCCTGAACGAGCAGCGTTCTGGTATTGTTCAGATGGTTAAGCTAGCTGAGAAAGAAATAGACAACCTAGAGGTATGTGGTGATTCTCCTTGGACATATCTTGGTGTTACATTGACTTTTCTTATGCTAACTTTGAACATACAATGGCAGGACGTCAAGAATGAAGCTGAAGCATATATGTTGAAGGAATTGTCTTTCTTGAAATGGCAAGAAAAAGCCACTGAATTGGCTTGTGAAGACACTGCCAACCGAATGAATACCCTTCAAGATAATGTGAACAGTTTACAGACGACAATACAAAGTGAAAGGTAACAATATGGATTTGAAAGGTGTACAGCAAATGTTCTTAATCAATCCAGCTGTATACTAACTGGGTTATACTGTTTCCCAGGGGTAAAATTGCAGAAAATAAGAAAGTTCTGAAGGAACTTGAAGTCTTACACGACCAATATTCAAAGCGGCAGGAGGTATAAAATTATGACGTTATAACCATAGGATATTTGAAACGAACAAACTTAAATGTCAGTTGGTGTCCCACATCATTTTTCTTCATAAAATAACAAGTCTGTTCACTTTGGCATCAATGGTGTTTTGACCTTTTTTTATTTTGTGCAGGAACTGTTAAGTGGGCTACAAACTTGTAAGGAAGAATTCAAAGAATTTGAACGGCAGGATGTGAAATATCGTGAAGATTTGAAACATATGAAACAAAAGATAAAGAAACTTGAAGATAAAATAGAGAAGGTAAGGAAATAATGCCCCCACCACAGCCACACATGTGCGTATGACAATAAAAATTAATCTGTTCATGAAATTAAGGGGCTTAAGAAATACATAATTCTTGAAACATTGAGCTTTTTAATGAATATTCTTTCATGAGATACACAGCATCTAATTATCTTTTTCTCATTGATTTACGTCTTACTTTAAAAATGCATATCACAGGATACATCAAAGGTGGATAATATCTCAAAGGATTCTGATAGGTCAAGCGAACTGATTCCAAAATTGGAAGAATCAATACCAAAGCTTCAAGAAAGCTTGTCTAATGAGGAGAAAGTTCTGGAAAAAATCATGGACAGGGCTAAAGGTTATACGAGACTCTTGTTTCTGCATATCACATGCTTGTATGTGGTTTTTGGTTTATGGACATCTTTTTATCCACCACTAATTTTTATTTAAAAATGTAACAGCTGAAACAGAGAAATATCGTTCTGAGCTTGGGCAGGTTCGAGCACAGTTAGATCCTTGGGAAAATCAGTTGATTGAGCATAGAGGAAAACTAGAAGTTGCCTGCTCTGAAAGCAAACTTTTGAAGGAAAAGGTATGGAAATGAATTGTCATGTGGTGTTCTGTCTTATTTTGCTGCTTTTGAAAATTTTCAGGCCTTTTTGTGATAAGTAATGCTCACATTAAATAAAAGCCTCTTTATGATTACATGGTCTGGTCTATAAATAGAACTTAGAAAATAAATTCATATTTTGGTACTTAAAATCATGTAATCAGCTGTAAAGGTGTTTATAATTCACAGAAGATTTATGAACTTAAAACAATATTTTTTCGTGTCATTTGAAGATTTCTTCACTAGACAATGTCAATGGCAGATCGTAAATGATAGTTTTCTCTTACTGCTTGTACATTAGTCGTATGATTCTGTATCAGGGAAAATGACTACTGAGTAAATATCTCTTTATTGAATCAGCAAGAAGCTGCTTCTGCTGCCTTTGCCAATGCTCAGAAACAAATGAGCGAAATAGATGAAAAGGTTAGATCAAGGACTTCTAACGTTTCTAAATTAAAAGAGGATTTAGCAAGACGGAAAAATGAAGCATCTGAAGCTCGCAGAGTTGAACAAGTGAGCATTTTTTCTATATGAAGTTTGATAAACTGTGTCGAAAGACTTGAAACCACTAAGTTTGTGACCAACTTGAGCTGCTTGCAGGAATGCATTAAAGAGAAAGAAAAAATTATACCGTTGGAACAGGGTGCCAGGCAAAAGCTATCAGAGCTATCATCCGTCATGGAATCAGAAAAAAGTCAGGGGTCTGTTTTGAAAGTAATTTTGCAGGCTAAAGAATCAAACCAAATCGATGGGATTTATGGTAGGATGGGTGATCTGGGTGCGATAGATGGTGGGTTCACTTCTCCTCTTATCGAATAGTTATCAATTTCTTTTGGTTACAACAGATTGAGACATAATATCATTGTGCTTCAAGTATTGCTGTGCGGATTCCAATTAATGCTAAGTTCCTATACTTCTGTATAATAAAAATGCTTTTTCTTGTCCACAGTTTTGTTATGCAACCTATGAAGAGTCTAAGAAATAGATCTTAAGTGTCTTTTTATAAAAGAATTATCAGTATTTATGGTATCCTACTGAAACTATTTGTATTTACAGCTAAATATGATGTGGCCATATCGACAGCATGCCCAGGCCTGGACTATATTGTTGTGGAGACCACAACCGCTGCACAGGCATGTGTTGAGCTTCTCAGAAGGACTAATCTTGGTGTCGCAACATTCATGATACTGGTACTTAACTTTTTGGAAGAGCTGTTGTTCAGAATCATTTATTTTAATAATATGTACTGAAATTTTGGTATCATCATGATGACTAAAAATGTTAAAAATAATCTTTGTTTGACATACCAGTTTAATTTTTTTTTTTCACACATTCAGTTTAATAATGATTTTCCTAGACAGGTTTCTATCGTGTATTCCAGTGCTACGTACTGTGCTATTAAGACACTCCTGCTTGTTGCTATCTGTTCCTTGTTCTTAAAAATGAGTTTCTGTCAAACATCAACATACCTAAGAATAATATTTTTTGGCCACAGCAATCATTATCCATGAGCTCCTGCATCTAATAAATAGAGTTTGATGCATGTATTTATTATTTTACAGGAGAAACAGACAGATCACCTACACAGGCTGAAGGAGAAAGTAAACACTCCAGAAGGTGCTCCTCGCCTTTTTGATTTGGTGAAGGTTCAGGATGAAAAAATGAAACTTGCTTTCTATGCTGCCTTGGGGAATACAGTCGTTGCTGAAAATATTGATCAGGTATCCTCTTTTTAAATTTTGCATGCAGAGCTGCTTTTTGTTGACTTGGGAAAATGATACTGCGAAGAAAGATATAGTTCATGCAAGTGGGAAAACAAAGCGCAGATTTTTGGTCATGTGTCAACTGTCAACAAAGCATAGTTTAATATTTGAGGTTGCATGTCAACTTTAGTTATATTTCTGGTTGACTAAAGACTTGATTCGATTGCAAATGTAGCTTTAGATAAGAATATAGGAAAGTTTAGGATTGGTGAGTGTGGCCTCGCTTACAGAGTATGAACTGTTTATCATCGTGCTGACATTATGAGCGCTGAAGGTGAGAAGAAAATGATTAAAATTAAGTATCACAACATGGTAATTTTATTTAGGGTTTGGCCTATTTCACAAAAGACAGAAAAGAATGTACTAATCATTAGGCTACTAGAAGCTGTGTGAAGTTCTTTGTAGCACCTGGTGATATAAATCATCAATACGGCAGCACCACTCACTGTCTAATCTTATTGATTACTCAACCTAATTATTGATTTTTGTTACATGGCTGTTGCCTTAACTTGTTGCAAAATCACATTTCCAAGTAACAACATGGCAATGATTTTCAGGCAACACGAATTGCCTATGGTGGATCAAAAGAATTTCGCCGTGTTGTGACTCTTGATGGTGCCCTTTTCGAGAAATCTGGTACTATGAGTGGAGGTGGAGGTAGACCACGTGGAGGGAAAATGGGGACATCTATTCGAGCTGTCTCTGTCTCTAAAGAAGCTGTTGCAATGGCTGAAAAAGAGCTAACTACAATGATTGAAAAATTAGACAATGTGCGTCATAATATTGCTAATGCAGTAAAGCAATACCAGAGTGCAGAGAAGGAAGTCACACACATGGAAATGGAATTAGTCAAAACTCAGAAAGAGGTAGGCCGCTGGTGATTTGGATTACAAATCATTTGCAGGTTATCGCTATTCTGGAACAGACGAGATGTGATAACAAACATTTTACTATTTGGTATGCTTAGTTTTAGATTCTGCATGTTATCACTATTTATTCTTTTTGTTGCCTAAAACAGATAGAGAATTTTAAAGCAGAACACTCTTTACTTGAAAAGCAACTCGGCTCACTCAAAGCAGCTTCCAAGCTCAGCAAGGATGATCTTGATACGATGAATGAGCTGAAGAAAGTTATATCAGAAGAAGAACTGGAGATAAATAGGCTTGTTGAAGGGTCTAAAGGTTTGAAGAAGCAGGTTGGTAAAATGTGTAGGCGCGTCCAGTGGCTTTCCTGATCATGTTATATTCTATGGAATGAATAACTTTATCAGGATCATTTTTTGTACGTGTTGCTAATTTTAATTTTAGTTCATGATAATGTCACTTCCTTATTGCTAGGCTTCCGAGCTTCAAAACAAAATTGAAAATCCTGGAGGTGAGGAACTTAAGAAGCAGAAGGCAACAGTTGCGAAGATTCAGTCGGTGAGTATAGTCATCACCGTAAACTAGTAGATGCTGGACACTGGTGCTTATAGTGAATTCGTTGATGTTTTCTTTTTAGGATATTGATAAAAGCAGCTCAGATATCAATCGCCACAAAGTCCAAATAGAAACTGGGCAAAAAATGATGAAAAAATTGACTAAGGGAATTGAGGAGTCAAAGAAAGAGTTGGAGAAGATTACTGAAGATAAGAAACAGTTCCTTAACGTCTTTAAAGAGATTGAGCAAAAGGCCTTCAAAGTTCAGGAGAGCTATAAGGCGACCGAAGAGGTTCATTTATTTTTCTAATTTAGTTGTGTCTGCTTTTTACTTAAGCGTCTGATTTATCAGTCTTTCTGGTTGCTCCTTTAGATTGTGATTAATGAGTTTTGGTTATTCAGATGTATAACCAGCATAAAACAGTTCTTGACAAAGCAAAATCTGATTATGAGAAAATGAAGAAAACTGTGGATGAGTTACGAGCGTCTGAGGTTTGTAACTACTTGATATTTAACATCTACTCTGATTCTTTATGAGTATTCAGATACATAACTGTGTCGTCTGCGTCTCTACAGGTCGATTCGGATTTTAAACTACAAGAGTTGAAGAAAAAATTCACTGAGCTGGAAATGAAAGGGAAGGCATACAAGAAGAAGATTGATGATCTTAACAAATCCATTTCAAAGCAGATGGAACAGTAGGTTGATTTATGATATAGGGCTCATTGTGTTTGAATTGGCTATATGTTGATTGATGTGTCTCAATGGTTGCAGAATTCAAAAAGATGAGGTGGACCCTGAGAAGGTTCAAGCAATTCTATCGCAGACAAATTTATCAGAGGGCTGTGATCTTAAGAAGGCTCTCGAAATGGTGACATTGCTGGAAGCGCAATTGAAGGAGATGAATCCAAATCTTGATTCAATAGCAGAGTAAGAAATAGAAATTCAATGGTGCTGTCATCAAATTGCCTCTTTTGTTATAAGCAAGCTAAATCAATCAACTTTCAGATATCGAAACAAGGTGGCATTGTATAACGAAAGAGTGGACGAACTTACTACAGTCACCGAACAACGTGATGATGTCAAAAGGCAGTACGATGACTGGAGAAAGAAAAGGTAAACTACTTGTTCGATCTTCCAACTTCTCCACATAATTCCCAGAACTAATTAAGCAACTATTTTTCATTTGCAGGTTGGATGAGTTCATGGCAGGATTCAACACAATATCGCTAAAGCTGAAAGAAATGTACCAGGTGTGTCAACCGTCAAGCCACTGTAACTTTATTATATTCATAGCATGCCAACAATGGAATGTTTCTGCATAGAAACAATTTCTTTTCTCAGCGTCTTTTATCATGTTCTTGCTCGTATGCCCCATCATTCATCTTTGACGCCCTTATATTTAACTAGTGAAATTATCTTATTGGTTGCAACAGATGATCACTCTTGGAGGTGATGCAGAACTGGAACTAGTCGACTCCTTGGATCCCTTCTCCGAAGGTGTGGTTTTCAGCGTTCGACCTCCAAAGAAGAGTTGGAAAAACATCGCCAACTTATCAGGAGGCGAAAAGGTACCTTTCATTCACACCTGGCACAGTATTTCATATCTTGATTGATCTTAGATGATTAATCTTTTCCCATCAGACGCTCAGCTCACTAGCTCTCGTCTTCGCTCTACATCACTACAAGCCTACTCCTCTCTACGTGATGGACGAGATTGATGCTGCCTTGGGTACTATACCACTATGTGTCTCTATCAACACTCAGTACCTTACGGAAACTGAAAACTAACTTCTGAAATGCATTGCAGATTTCAAGAACGTCTCAATCGTAGGACATTACGTTAAGGACCGCACCAAGGACGCCCAGTTCATCATCATCAGGTCTGCTGTCTGCCATGAAAAAAAAAATTACCTCTATTCCCACATTCTCCATCTTGCTAATACCACTCCATCTACATTCTCCTCTCCCGCAGCCTAAGAAACAACATGTTTGAGTTAGCCGACCGCCTGGTGGGAATTTACAAGACCGACAACTGCACCAAGAGCATCACCATTAACCCAGAGAGTTTCTCAGTTACCAACATTGCTGCTGCATCTTAAAGGTACAGAATCTCACTTCTTATAAACACTCCTTGGTCAACTGTATTGACCTTCAGATCATCACTGTCTCCGTGTTTGGTACTGGAAACTAATCTTATCATATAATTATATGTGTCCCTGCATATGGGTTAAGTTCATGTTTGATGTTTAAGCCTTCTGAATTACTGATGCTTTGTGTAACTTAGAGTTTCATTGTAAAAGAAATTCAGATTGCAAGTGATACAGGACCCAACAAAAGATCGATAAAGATAGTAAATCTGCTAACAGGTAGGGGTGTTCATCGGTCCAAACCCGGACCGGACCGGACCGGAACCGGAATGGACCGGAACCGGAATCCAAATTTTTACTGGACCGAAGACCGGACCGGATCCAAACCGGTCCGGACCGGACCGGACCGGATTATTCCGGGTCGGTCCGGTCCGGACCGGTTTGGACCGGAATCTCACAGGAAAGCAACGCATGTGATGCTGCTGCTGCGCTTCCCATGTGCTGATGCTGCTGCTGCGCTTCACACTCCATTATTCCCAATCTCCACAAACACACGCAAAGCACCGCATCGGATCATCACCCAGCATGGTGACGACGAAGAACAGAACATCATCGTCCGCCGCTCTCCTCCTCACCATAATCCTCATCGCCTCTCATCGGTCTCAGATCTGAACACCTGGCGGTATGGGGATGGGTTGCTGGGGCACGAGGTCTCAGATCTGAACGCTAATCGGTCTCAGATCTGAACGCGCACGAGCCTGAGGTCTGCAACGACGGTATGGGGATGAGTTGTTGGCGCCTGGCGGTCGAGATCCGAACGGGCGACGAGGAGGGCTGAGGTCCGAGAACGAGCGAGAGGCGTGAGGCGTGAGGGCTTGAGTGACCGACGAGGAGGGAACGAGACGCCGTGACTGCGTGAGGCGTGAGGGCTTGAGGGAATGAGTGAATGACGGAATGAGGGTGAAGCAGGGTTTGAGATTTGGAGATTCTTGAAACGACGTCGTTTAGGGGATTCCGGTCCATCCGGGTCAGACCGGAATATTTCGGTTTTCAGACCGGACCGGACCGGAACCGGATTCTTCAAAGTTAACAGACCGATAACCGGACCGAAATCTTCGGTCCGGTCCGGTTCCGGTCTATTCCGGTCCGGTTCCGGGTCATTTTCCGGTCCGGACCGGATTTTGAACACCCCTACTAACAGGAGCCCATGTTAAGCATGGGGATTCTAGACCAGCTCAATTTCGTTCAAAGTACTCATCACTCTGGCTCATCGCGTCGACGCTGACCACCCCCACCTCATCCCAATCCTCGTCTTCCGTACCAGGCTCGCCGTCGACTACTCTGTCCCAATTCTGCTCTGAGTATTCATCTCTGTACACCAGCCCCTCCCAGTCCATCTCCTCCCCGGGGCGCTCTATCACGTCCTTTATCCCCAGCCAGAACTCAAACAGCTCAAGCCGATACGCCCCCACCTCAGGATCCCGGTCGAATATCTCCCACGCCCGCCGCCTGCACTCCGCAACCGCTCCCCTGTCCACCTCCGCATCAGGCTTCGACACCATCTCCCTGACCCGCCTCCAGTACTCGAACACCTCTCTCCGACCCTCCACCACCTCAGACCGGCACAGCGGGCAAGTGCTCTAATACCCCTGCAGCCACTTGGCCGCACACTTCTCGTGAAACACGTGCTTGCATGGCAGCACTTGGGTCTTCTCCTTCTCCATCTCCACCAGACAAATCGCACACTCCTTGTCGCTCTCCATCATCAGACGAAGCTCTTCAGAACCAACCTCTTCAGTTTTATAATGCTGGGATGAATCTGTGAAAGCATAGGAAGCCTGACAAGCTTAGGAAAACACTCTTTCCTAAAATTAAGTCTTTTTGCTAATTATGACGTGAGAAGTAAACCGAAGTTGCTGGTTTGATTACGTCCGGTCCAACTGGTGATGGGCCGTTAGATGGGTCGGATTCTGTTGCTTCATAATAATACAACGCCGTTTTGTTAATTGTGAGCATTTTGTTGACTCGATAACTGTTTATATAAATTAAAAATAGATAAATTGTCGAAAAAAATTAAATAAATCGAATAAATTCTGAAGAGAACGAAAACAATTGGAAAGTCATACAAGATTTGCGTTTTGGCCTGTCGCCGATTTGAAGAGGAGCTGTTTAGCTAATTTAATCATTATTAACGAGCTTAATTTGTGATTAGGGCTTCACATTACATAATCGAAGACGATAGCGAAGCCAGACAGACACGGTATGAGGTCGAGAAGTAAACTGGGCTGCCAATGTTTATGGGCCGAGATTGGGCTTTGAATCCAGTGATTGTTTTGGCCCATTATAAAATGTGACGTTTGCGATTGATTAGATATGTGATCAATTCTACAAACAATTTTAATTTTTTTTAGTAAATATAATTCCAAATCTAAAAGAGTTTCGTACTACGGCCGCTTCCAAGTTACATTCGAAATATTCAAGTGTAAGAAAATGCAGAAAAAATTGAATTATCTTGTAAATGAAATTTAAAATTATGAATTAAAATAATATTACTATAAGAGTTTGATTTGTACATAGAAATTACGTTGTTTTGTCATCAAAAAATGATGTCTTTTCATATTCAATCAATTAAAATCTTTAATAAATTTAATAAAATTAATTTTGTTTGATGAATCAAACCCAATTACTACAAATTGACATTCTAAATTAGTCCAATATTTTTTTACATATTTTTGACAATACTTTTAATTTGAACGGCAAGTTATAAAGTAATAATATTTCAGAACTATGTTACTGTTTTTGCATTATTTTTTTTGAAGTGCTTACCGATAATAGATTTATCTTTCTCGTGGATAGAGAAAATATTATAAAATAGCATGACGTAAATTTACTTTATAAATAAACTAAAAATTTATATTGACCGTTTCGCCAAATCAAAATTATTTCATGGACTAAGTTATTAAACCTGATCCACATTCATTTTTTAATAGAAGTTAAATTGCGTTCTTTTATGTATTTAATAATAAAACTAAAAGTGAAAAATATTATAAATTGTAAAAGTGTTTCCCTGATAAAAAAGAAAGAATAATGTAAATGGTAAAAGAATGAACTGTCTCTTTATCCCGTCAGCACAACAATTGTTAATATAGTTAGATAGACGCTCAAAATTAAATTTATCAATGAGTGGGTGAGTCTAGCTATATTTATAAATTATATTATATGAGCTAACGGATGATGCGAGAATGTACTCTTATATGTACCGACAACAATTGTAAGTGAAAGCTTAAAGAAAAAAGTACACAAAATCCTTCTATTTAAAAAAATTGTGATAATATTAAAACCACCAAGATAAAAAGGCAAGATTAAAAATTTAAAATAAATTATTGTAAATATGAAAACAAAATGATAAAAAAGTATGAAACTAGAATAAAAAGTTATAGACTATTAAAATAAAAATAATTTATTTTCACCTAAAAGTTAATGTGTAAAACCAATTGGAGTTAAAGAATTTAATAAAAAAGGTTTTTAAAGTAACCTATGTATATTAATAAATTAATAAAAGTTATAAAATATTGATTCAAATAATAATAAATAAAGTCACATCAGTATTAATCTAAATATGGTATCATATCTGAAGTTGTCGATCTTGTACTTATTATTTTATTGTAATCAATTTAGAAAATAAAAGTATTGTGAAATCTGAATTCGGACTGTTTAGAGTACAAAATTTATGCAACATTATTTTTGAAATGGTTTATTTGATAATTTCAAACTTTATTCATGGTGATAACTACTCCCTCCGTCCTCTATTACATGTCGTTTATGGTTAATTTGAGTAGATTAAGGTGAAGTTAATGCTAGCGGTTGAACAAATTTAATGAACGGGTGGTTAATGTTTTTATAAAAAAATTCGTGCAAAAAATAAAATTGGTAGATGATTACTGGTGGGGAATGTATTTTTTATTGAATATGATAATGAAGTGATTAATGTTTGACATTTTAAGGTAGTTGTTGACATTAAGTACGCATTGAAAATTGTTAAGTGACAAGTAAAAATGGACAAAAAAAATCGGTTAAGTGACATGTAAAAGAGGACAGAGGGAGTAGTCAATATAAAAAATTGAAAATAATATATTACACATGTCAATATGAAAATTTAACGAACGGATTTTATGTACAATACCATCATCATTTAAATATTTTCAATATATTTTTATCAAGTGCCGTGCCCCATGATTTGAACTTGAAACTTGACGTACTGATCGAAATGCTCATCTGAAAACTCATCGTCATTTTGATTGATACATCGACACTGGAAAAACTTGTAGAAATTATAACATAAAACTAACATAATTGAAATGGATTGATGCAGAATAACTCTTGGTCTGATTCGACAATTAAAAATGAGACAAAACATTACATGTAAACTAGAGTCGGACACCGAACATTGATCATGGGGAGCTGTGTCGGGCCGGTGACGGATAGTTCCTCGAGTGTCCGGATGGTGTCGGAGAGTACAATGATGCCCAATTGGCGGGCAGGGTTGAAGTCGGGGAGTATAGAGCCGATGATGTCGGGTGAGGATCGGTGTCCGGGAACGAGTTGTAGGCTGGCGAGGTAAGGCCATAGCGCGACCACAAGGTCGGGCTGTAGGCGGGCGACATCGGGGAGTGGGATGGCGGGGCCGGGGAGTAGGATGGCGAGGTTGGACTGTAGACCAGCGACCGCGGGGAGTAGGATGGCGAGGTCGGACTGTAGACCAGCGACCACGGGGAGTAGGATGGCGAGGTCGGGCTGTAGCCCGGCGATCTTGGGGAGTAGCTCGGAGAGGTCGGGGTGTAACGCGGAGAGGGCCATAGAGGCGCGGTCCATAGAGCCGGTGGAGTCGAGTTTGGAGGGTGATGATCTTGAATTGAGTTGAGTTGAGCTGAGTTGAATAGATAAGACTCCATATTGACCAGGGTTGACCATTCTTGAAATGTTGGATCAACCGTGTGGCTCGGAGAGTTGATCGACCATGGCCTAGCTTCATTGCTATTGGAAAGAGGGGTGGATTTTGTCACGAAGGCCCTGCACTCCGGACATGTCCGGCGTATGCCCAGCCACTGGTTGATGCAATTCTGGTGATAAAGATGATGGCAGGGGCTGAGTTGACTGATGGTAAACTCACGGCCGAATAGGAGTTCTTCGTGACAAATGGAGCAAATCTTGGACTCGGGTTCTTCGGTCGGAATTGACAATGGTGTAGCCTTGCTCGCTCCACCGAATTGGGCTTTTTCTTGTCGAGGGATGAGAGGAGGCGGGTCGAGCTGAGGGCCCATGAGTGACTGGGTAGTCGACCATGTCAGCGTCTGTAGACCCTGATGAATGCTCGAGCGATGATCCACTTGATCATGCTCGAGAATGACTGAAATCGGGGCGGTGGTAGGAATTGGAGTTGTACGAGGTGGCAAATGTGCGATTTGAGGAGTTATGGTGGTGGTGGTGGAGGACAGCGGTGTGTAGATTGGAGGAGGGTAGGCGCTCGGGTGAGAGGTCTGATTAGTCTGCTGATCAGTGAATAGGTGGTGAGAATCATAGCTATAGTGATTTCGATCACCGATCGGGGTTGGGTATTGATGGCGAGGATTTGAAGAAGGGGCGAATGAGCCAGGATACTGATAATAATAGTGAGAATCGCTCAAATCAGAATCGGAGAAGAAATCATACTCTGGATATGGGTAAAAGTATAAGGGATCGGTCAAATGAGAGTCAGAAACGGATGTGGGCGGCGGCGATGACATGTTGATTGTCTGAGTATTCAAGGTTGAAGAGGGGCGAAGTGGACGAATGAAATTATTGAAGAGAATTGAAGTTTAAATTTATATGAGATTGACAGAAGGTTTGATGGACAACGATGATAAATAAAATCGAGGGACTCAAAGTGATTACTAATGTAGTTTCATTTCTAAACCTCAAAGGAGTTCAATTTATTGATCCTTATATGGAAAAAGAATATCGGAACTGTGTAAATATTGGACCGATTTGGCTGATTTGATTCTATTATCGGTAGGTAATGTTGATTTCATCATTTTCCTATGCGCATTCATAGATATAATTATAATAATAACAACTCACTAGTTTCTGAAATGCTACATTACATATGAGCTGTGACGCATAATATTTATTAAATATCTTCTCCATAGAACGCTGCGTTTGAAACGTTTCTACAAATATCTTGTACGATAGAATGCTGCGTTAAGAGACTTCCGCTAACATCATCTGCAGTTAAATGTTGCGTTTTGAATAATATTTTACTAATATCCTTTATAATAGAACGTTGCGTTTCGACCATTAATATGCTACCTCCTCTTGGGAATCCTTAGCTATCTTTGATGTTCAGTCGCACTATTCCTCATACTATGAGCTTAAAAAGCTTCAAGATCTCTCAGCATCACTTGGCTCTAATGACCTGTTGTATGGACATATCTTAGGCTTTGAGATCTCTCTAGTTTTGCTTGGCTTCTTATACTATAATTCTTTGATGTTCATATCTTATTCATATCAAAAGTTATATGATTGAGTGTTAAAGCTGACAACTAAGAGGACATATGTTTAAATTGTTAAAAATATCAAAATTTTCTGTTTGTCGATACGTCGAATGTTGAATTTTATCTGTTGACCAACGAGAGTTGGCTCAATTAGTTAAGAATGTGAACAATCCACATAGAGGTTTTGAATTTAATTCTTATTACAAACACACAATGATATTTATATAAAAACTGTCACATGCACAGACCCATAGAAATATATCCTAGAAGGTGGATTTCATTGTAAAAGCTATCCATAGACACAGTATGCAACATATATCATAGAAGAAGTATAATCAACTATATAAGCTCAATACGCTGCGTTTAGCTAACAAAGTGTTGTAGAAAAGGGCTAAAGCTTAACCCAACAACCGCCAATCGAATCAAATATGACGTTAAACTGGAAACGCGGCCCAGCCCAGCCCAACGAAACCCGAAAACCCGACCCGATGCGAGCGGCTGCACCGAGCCCCCCTCCGACTGCCACCGCCGGATCCGCGCCGGCCGCGGTCGTCATTCCGCCGGCCGCCTCCTGAACCGATAGCTGGACGAGTGCTTAGTGTCCGTCGTGTGTCCCGACGAGGCTGAGGCGGTTCGGACTTTATGCTCCAGAAGTGGAACGGACCTGAAGCGGAGTCGGGAGTCAGGGACCTCAGCTGTCGCTGGCGGTTTGCCTTTCGGTCATCAGATTGATGGATGAAGCGTATTTGATATCTGATGAGTGAGGTATTGATTGTTGCTTGCTGTAGAAGGAATTGACGTTGATTTATGCCCTAATTTTGAGATTGAATTTTAGGTTTTTGTTTCTACAAAATCGAAGATGAAACAGGTTGCTGTTAGTTTGATGACGTATGTTAATCTTCGCAGTTTCAGAAGATGATGTTGATTTCATGCCCTACTTTTCTGATGAATTGTTAGCGGTTTTCACGTTTTCCAAATTGAAGGAGAATTTCAACCAAGGACCATGCAGTGAATTTCAATTTTTATTGAGTGTTTGTAGTTGGTTTGATTGTGTATTTTATTAATTGATCTGGATGATCGATAATTTGAGTGAAAGGGTGGACCTGTAGCATCTGTAGGAGTTGTATCTTCTTTGGTAAGGATTTAGTTTTTGGAAATTATATCTGTGATTGCACCAGATGGGAATTCTCTGAATCGATATTTTTTTGAACTGGAATGATCATTGTTTTGGCCCTCTTATGGTGGTTGGGTTCGTGTGAATATGGATGGGATTACTGGACACTGTGTGCATTCTATGCTCCTATGAATCTAGTGAGCAATGCTAGTCATTGTTTCAGTTCGTTGATGTTTTAGGCAGTGTGCATAATTGCTTTCTGATTCTGGTGAAAGCTGGCTGCATTCAAACTAAACGCTGATTCATTTATTTCTGTGAGTTAGTTTTGGCGCACTGGGTATATCATTGTTTTGGCCTTAGTGTTGTTTGAGGTCAGGATAGGTGTGAACGCGGGTAGGATTGCTGGTCGCATTATGCCTATTGCCTAGTTTACTCAAGAATTTGGTTCTGAATCCAGAGAACAAAGCTGCTTGTTCGATAAGGAATGCGTAGTTAAGAATAAGGCGTCAAAATAGGGAAACTAGAGTCTGACATCTCATTTCACTTTCTGAAGTACCCCAAAGTGGATTTTTTTTTTTGCTCGCTTATGTATCAGATCCCTTGTTTGTCTAAGAAGTCTAAACTTTTGATTTTGAGAGTTAAATAGCAGCTCATAGATTTGTTAATAACTAGCACTGCTTAGAACTTCACAGTCTGCAATCCATGTTTCTGGGGAACTCCACACAATTTATGGAGGATATCATCAAGTAGATCGACACAGATGAAATACTTTTGAAGTAATGGTTCTGAATGGATAAATAGTGCACATAAAATTAAGTTATTGATGTAGTTTTGGATTCAAGTGTAAGATACTCGTTTATATGTCTGAATTATTTGCTGGTGCTCGCTCTCACCCTTACTCAAATTGAAAGCTTTGGTTGCAGGTTGGTTGCAGGAGATAGAAACAGCGAGCTGATATTACCACCGCCAGCACAACGTTGTAGCCAAGATGAAAATACTTACAAGTTACGAACCAAGATAACAGCGGTGAACCTTTTAGCTTTTACCCATGGTCATTATTTATTAATAGAACAATATTTCGAAATCGGTAAATACTTTGGTCGCAATAAGTACTCTGTTCGACTTGTGTTAAGTATGAAAAGACTCATGATGACTCATCCATCTACTGAGTAGAAATAAATTGTTTACTCATTGACTAATCCACTGACCCATGTGCATTCCGCTAAAATTAACACTGATAAGTTGACACTAACAAATTATGCTTTAAAACCATGTTCCCTCCTCAATGGCTGCCTGAGTAGTTTAGTCGCCGCAGTTGTAGATAAACCCGAAACTGAAAGCATGTCATTAGTAAACATTATAAACTATTGGGTGTTTTGGCATTTTGAGTTGTATGTGCGCTTCTGTCTTCCATTTTGGCATTGTGGCACAAATGAGTTTGTTGGTTGGTTGGTTTTGTGCCCACAAAGATTAATGGCTGAAACATTCAATGGGTTTCTGTTCCTTTGAATGGTCTGAAAAATTGTCAGTCACATGAATTTTCTCAGTAGATGATCCAAAGATACCTTTCCCCTCGAACTTGTCAGAAGTTAAAAAATTCTCACCATTCAAATACCTTAAAATACTTACATAACACATTTTCCAACATTTGCTTTTTAAATTCTTCCTCATCATTTTATCATCATCTCATTGCCTCTGTTCCATTTTCGTCTTGAAATTTGTTCTTGGATTCTTTCATGGAAGATTTTTGCTGTCTCTGATCCTCACTTCATTCAAAGCCACTCATCTCATCATATCATTTTGCTCCATCTCTGTCTCACATTTATGGTTTCTTACTGGCTTAAAAAACTCTCCAAAAACCCACATATTGAAAATCTTAGGTAAGGCACTCATGGTGAACAATTTTGTAATGTAATTTTTTGACTCCCAGCACCAAGAAATGGTTTTAATATCTGAAACATGGAATGGGTCCTTTTTTTCATGGAACATATTGTGGTGCATCTTAATAGCTGTAAAGATCCACCCATTTCTGAGCTGCATTTCAATTTGTATTCACTCACTTCTTCCCTCTGCTCTTCGTCCAACTTTCTTGAACTCGTTTCTTCTGTGTTTGTGCTGTTGTGCTTTCGGTATTGTAGGAGACGAAAATTTCATAATTGGGGGTATAATTGGGCAGCTTACAACTCATAGTGATGTTTACTTCCATGTAAACACTTAAATGTTATACACAAAAATACTCGTGATAAATATCTGAAACTCAACCTAAAGAAATCTAACAGTCATCGTAGTCTGTCACCAATATGTTGTTTGCTGCTTTCAGTTTCGAAGGCTGTTTCGATGAATCACTGACCAAAATGATGTTGTTCACCCCAGGACCACATACCTGTTGTCGGATCATCCATACTGCATAAAATGTTGCATAAGCTCTCATCTGGAACAACTTGGTTGATCCTCGAGGGCTGGGGATCCGATCTAAGCGATGTTTCGAGTAGATGACTTATTGTTGCAGGCCTGTTGAATGACGATGGGAACAGATTCATGCTGATCATCGGAGTTCTTGTTGAGTCTAGTAAATTCATTTCGTAGCTGTTTTCACTTGCATTATTGCTCCATGAATAAGTCCTATGGTAAGGCACTTCTTTCTTGATGCTGGCTGTTCCTTCCAGCACTGAATCTTTACTTCTCAGAGCCTGCAACTTTAGAAACTGAAAAAAAAGGACAAAAAAAATTTATCTTTTTTTTAATTAGCCAGCAGGGAGAGTGCTGCATGTTCATCCATGTTCTTTGAACATTAAACAAAGATGTTATTGTTGTTTCTGCGCATAGGTAAGCCTCATCTCCGAAGCTTCCACGGTACTTTTGAATCTCTGGAAACCATTTACTTATAGGCTACTGTTACTTTTTTTTTCTTGCTTTTGGTATCTGAAAGTGTTTTGCTTTAAAAAACTAGAAATTATAATGCACATTTTCTGCCTCTAATATCGCAGATGAATGCTATGGATACTTTGCCTTAACTTTCTGATATCTGGTGAATATTCTGACTTTGAATTTTGAGATTACACAACATTGAATTTCTGAATTGCTCGGCTGAGAAGATAGAAAATACTTACCTCCTGACGAAGCTGTTTGTTCTGTGATTGCAGTTTATCATTATCAGCCACAGCGGAGGCAAACTGTTTCTTCAACAAGCCGTAGTCCTTCTCCAGCTGCTTAGTCTTCCACCTGGCCCTCCTGTTCTGAAACCATATGGCGACCTGTCTGGGCTGCAGACCCAGCGACTTAGCCAGCTGCAGCTTCCTCTCCGGGTCAAGCTTGTTCCCCAGCTCGAAGCTCCTCTCCAGCTCCCTCACCTGCTCCCTCTTCAGCCTCTTCTTCCTCTCCCCGCCGCCCAGGCCACTCCCTCCTCCTCCTCCTCCCCCACCACACTCGTCCGACAGCTCATCCTCCTGGTTGTTCCCCACCCCATCTTCCTCTTCCTCCTCAAATCCGGCGTTCATTTCTGTGAACGACACTGACCTCTTCAGAAACATCATTCCTCCTACAGAAGCCTCTGAACTTAGAACTGCGCTTTCTCACAGATTTTCATTTAACCAACTGTGAGTTTTCGAGATTTTCATTCTTATTAAGATTGAAACATATATCATACCTTGATGATCTTGATCTTCATTGTTGCTCGGATGGAAGAAGAAGTCATGAGGAAAGAACGACATGGGTGATCGATGAGACCTGCCAGACGACCTAGTCTGTGACAAGCTTGTGATTTATTTCTGACATGAAAAAATTTCATTGATCATTTTCTTGCAGCAAATATGAGGGAAGGAAGATGGAGCTAATTTATATATTGATGAAGAGGTATGAGTTTGAGGCCGGCGGTGACAGGTAAGTTATGTTATGGGTTGCATCAGAGAGGCTCACTGACATTAGTGTTGTGCTGTGTTTTGTATTACTGTGAAATCCATTTATTTAGGATTAAATTGTGATTTAAATTCTCAAATTGGGTGAAGATTTTTTGTTTAAATAATTCAGTTGTGTCATGTCATGCTTGCAAACATGTATTATTTTTTGGTAAATGGTTTCACATAATGCTGATTTGATATATGATAATATAATCAACCATGCAGTTTTCCAATTCAGATAATAAGATGATATCATTTATTTTGGTGTATTTTTGTTAAAATCAAAATAGTATTATTTTTTTGGAGATTAATACAGTATTTAGCTTGAGTTTACTGTTATTTCAGTCTTGATTTAATTTAATTCAATAAGGCAATAGACTGGAAGACGCATATATTTTATTTTTCAGTATTTCAAAAGGTGATATTATATTATTATTCATTTTGAATTAATAGTTTTTGATACAAGCAAAACATCTGAAACTGGTTTCCCTGACTCTGCTTAATTTCAAATATTGGTTTCTAGTGAAAACAGTGATAAATCATTTTCTGGTTTGGATTGCATGTTTGCCTTTTCGCCACATAAAACAAATGTGTGAGTTTATTATTCGACTGTGTAGAACATGGAGAATTATCAGATACAAATTTACAGATTGAAATAAAATTCCCGGTAGTAAAGAAAAGAAGAGCATGAACTTCAATTTTTTTTCCCTAAATTATAAATTTCTTTTCTCAAGATTCTGAGTTTCTTGTATAATGAGAACTGAGAAAAATGGAAATCTCAATATCTCACTTATCATGGAAATGTGAAGAATGCAAGCAGGCAGGGAGATTTTTAGGAACCAAATATTGGGGGTGTCAATGGGTCCACTCCACACCCATTTGGAAGGATTCAGATCCAGACCCGTTTCATTTGGGTTAAGACCCAGATCCAGACCCAAACCTAACTATTTGGTAAATTTTGGATTCAAACCTAGACCCATTATTTGAGTCTTTTAGACCCAAATTAAAATTTCTAAAACTAAACTATCAATAAAATAAATAAATATCAGCTTATGAAAATAATAAATCATGAAAAAATATATTTATATTCAAATTTATTTTAAAACGAAATTAATTTATGAAAAAATAATTAAACAATTTTTTTTAATTTTTAAAATTTTTTAGTTTTTTTATTTTTTTTAATATTTGTAAAAATATTTCTTTTAAAATTAATTTTTTAACAATTTTTTTTTTAAAAAAATTTGTTATTTTTTTTAGAATTTATTTTTTTAAAAAAGTTTTATTTATTTTATTTCAGATATGAATAAACTAATTATCAAAAAGAAGTCAAAAAGATCCATTATAAGGATCAATGAATAAAACATAATGTATCTAAATGGGTCCAAATAAAACATAATGTATCTAAATGGGTCCAAGACCCGAATGAGTAGACCCTTAAGAGTTCATAGACCCAAATATATAAACGCAAATCTTAAAAGAACGGGTTTGGACGGATCTGGATCTAGGTCTACCCTACCCAATTGACAACCTACCTCACATGCCCTTCAAAAATGGAAGCTTAGTTGGTTACTATTCCATTGGATGTGGATCCTCAATGTATTTAATCAATCATTTCTTGATAAATTAATTGTCTCTATTTGAGCCCACCATTACCTGATTTTTATCATAATCAAATAGCTAATCACATTAGAATAGATGAGATATATATGTGGTGAGTTAAGTGGCTTGAATCTTTTCTCACATGGTCCTACTCTTCCATGTGCTATGAACTCATCAAACAACAAGTGCAATTGACATTGTAAACCTAATTTAAGCTTGTGGTTTTAAATAGTTTAAATCTCCATTTGCTGTGATCGATTAATTTCAGTTAAATTCATTTTTTATGCTATATAATTTATTTTTTGGATGATGATTTTATCATGCTAAGCGAGGTTACAGTCGCATAAATCAGGGTGATTTTGCACAATCAAAGTGGTTTTGATATTAAAAATATTAATAATTTTTTATTTCACACATGTCACTTGATTATTGGACAATTTAAATCAAAACTGTGTAGTTTTGATATGATTGTATTTGTCTTTGCAGCCTTGGATAAGAATCCTATTTTTTTAGGAAAAACCCAAAAATGGGTCATGAACTATCACCACTTACTCAATTGCGATCACAACTATCATGATTTAAAAAAAAGTGTGATGAAAAAAAGATTGATTTTCTAAAATAAAATTATCATTACACTCATAAACTATTATTGTCAAAAGACTTAAATTCGTGTGTGAACATTACGCCATTTAATTATCAAAATAAATAATATCATTATCTGCACATAAAAAAGCGATGTCTTTCACTCTTTTGCTACTTAATCATCCGTAATCTTTAACATATTTAATAAGATCAATTATATTTAAGAAATTAAACAAGTTGATCTTATACATCAATCAAAATGACTCTGATTTTTTTTATCGCATTCTGTTTTAAAATCGTGATAATTCTAATCGTAATTATGTAAGTGGTGATAGTTAAAAATTCCTTTTGAAGTTTTTCCTTTTTTTTTAATTCTCACTTGTGAAAATTGTATTATCTAAATAAAGGAAACACACACGGATGGCAACAAGCTAACGGCCCAATGGCAATAAGTTGTTATTTCAAGTTTTCGAATGGGCCTGCCGCAGATTCTTATCGGGCCGTGATGGTGAGGTTTCCTGCTTGCTATTCATCAAAATTTGAAAAAGCTGTCTACCAAAATCAAAGGGTAAAGGTTTTGCTCATTTTTTAAAATTAAAAAAATTCAAATCGGAATTTGGTGTTGGACGATAATCTCATTTTTCTTTTTTTTATTTTCCTGTTAAATTATCAAATAAAATAATATTAAAAAATCGAACCTCGGTTTATCCGAATTTATGTCGGTTACATGTAAATTGTAATTGAACCACCGATCTACTCCCATATAAACAAAAACGGAATTCCGAAAATACCCCTAATTCAAAATCCCCTTCCAATACCCGTTGTATTATTTTTTTATCAAATAAATAATTCGCATCCGCTAATAGTTTTAAAATATGTGATTCACAAAACGTATTATTTCAGAATTTTGAGATTTGAAATGATCTCATTTCTATATTACTTCCAATTAACTTACGTCAAGTAGCCCAAAATTATGTTTTTTCATATTTTCTTATTTCAATTCAAGTTTATCTCGCTCTAAAATATCATACCCTCCTTTTTAGGTCAATTTTTTTAAAAAGATTATATGAAATATATATTAATATTGGAGAGTTAATAAGATAGGTTTTTTCCTATTGAGTGGTAGGAGTTTCTGTAAGATTTTGTGTGGAGAAAATCTACTGAAGAATTAAGTGAGTTTGTATTTTAGGATGTTGAGTAGAATGAGCTTATTTTTGTAATGCATATTCCGTATAATTAAGTAGGCTTTGTTGAGGATCGAAATACTTAAAAAATATCGTGTGACTTTTTCATTTTTTATATGAAGTTTGGCATACGAAAACACTTAGGATTTTTATCTAGAGCTGTCAAACAATTTGCAATCGGAATAAAACAATGTAGTTTTTATTTACATTATCCATTTATTATCTGACATGTGTATTGTTTTTTTATAGATTAAAAGTTATCTAATTTTAGATAAAAATGATTGTTTTGAATGAATATCACCCTGTATTGGGTGGTTGTAAACAGATTTTGCTACACGAGATAAGTATCATATCATATAATAAAAGATTTCATAATAAAATTTAATATTTTATGTGTCTGAATTCAAAATACATTATAGGAATGATATTTGTGAATCTCATATATGTACATATATTTTTTAATTAAACTTTTATTTATTTTGGATAAACAATTGATTATTTTAATTATTAAATTCAGAATATAAATATTAAAAATATATTTAATATGAACGGATGAGATGGAATTTTATAATACTTGGATGGAAGCTGTCCACTCAACCCTTGTATTTGTATATCACGTGCTTGTATCGCACCCGACTGCGATATGTACTTCCTCTATGTAACATGTGTTTAAATTGATTGAATTATCAAGTATAACAATTGTATTTAAATTTACTCTATTAAAAAAATACTAATAAAAATATTATTAATATATTATTTCTATAGTTTTAATAAAAAGTTAAAATTTCATATCTTGCAATAAAAAGTTCACTTTTTAGACACATTCTACAACATTTATCTTTTTAACTATTTTGAAAAAGTTTGCATATGCATATTATATTTCCCATAATATATACAGATTTAAAACTTTACTGATATTCTACACCAGTGCTTCGCAGCCCATGGTTACACCGTTTTAATAATCATTCCTCAAATTAAATTTCATATCAAAATGAACATAAGTTAAATTTTGCCTCAAAATATAATATTTTATTAATTAGTCAAATAAAGAAAAATACCCATTACGTGTAAATAAACCCCTTATTTACGTCGCTCACTTGCTTACGTGTAAACAAACCACGGCTCTGCTTGAAACATCACGCCCCGGAAATCCCCAAAATACCCCCCGTCCCCGTTACATTAAAAATTAAATAAATAATTTATTCCGATTTAATCCCGTCCCACGCATAAAACGCACGCCTCCTTTTCTCTCTCCTCCAACTTCCCTCCCTCGCTCGCTCACGTTCTTCTCCTTCTCTGCAACTCCGTCCTCATCCTCGTCGTCTCACTCACCCTCTGATTCTGAAACCTTCCAACTCGCTTTCGCACCGGATTCCCGGGCGGCGCTGTCGGCTCCTCAGTCGCTATTAAACCGCAGGCTCCGCTCTCAACCATGCTGCATTCCGCGCCGTCTTCGGGAAGAACTGGTGAGTGTGGTTTCAGAGCGTTTGGGCGATCGTCGATTTCCAGTCACTTGCGTGCGCTGCTGGCTCTCGCTGCGTTTCGATTTTTTCTCATCGTTGATTTTTCGCGTGTGTGATTTTGTGGACTGTGAGTCAGTGAGTAGTAGCATTTTGATGCTTTTTTCTAGGGTTTCTTTTTGTTTGTCGTTGTCGACATTTCTGTGATTTTTGCTGTTTCGGCTTCTTTTTTTTTTTAAGGTCTTACGTGGCGTCTCGGAGCCGCTTTCTGCATTTCTGAATTCACGAAAGTATGACGAGTTCGAATCATTTGATTTCGGAGAAAGATTAAAAAATCAAATTAATTTTTAACCATTCAATTCGAAGCATGTTTTTTCGAATTTTCAAATGTCAGAATTACTCGTTTCTATGCTGCTTTGGCCACTGTCGTTTTTAAATTTTAATTTAATTTCTTTTTGCTGTGTTAGAATAATTTACGAGCTGCGATTTGTCACATGTCAAACGTTGACTTTCCATCGATGGCGAACATTGTTGCTGAGAATCGAGTGTATTAATTTAATTTTTTATTTATTTTCAAATTCAGATAATTTTGTTTTGTGGATTTGAGGATATTTTAGCGGGTGACATGAAAATTCTCAAATTCACCATCTTGAATTTCTGAAAAACCTCTGAAAATGTCTGCATGCACGAGTCACCATTGCTCGATTTTTAACGTGACAATAATCTGAATCTGGTGTGTGTGCGCACAGGAGCGGATAGCTAGAGATCTGACTAGCTGAGATCCGGCTAGCGATTACTGTGGTGACAATGGCAGCATTGAAACCGGGATCAACGAGCGAGGAGACCAAGAAACAAACCTGGCCGACAAAACTCGGATTTCTGACCAGATGCATGCTGGCCAGGAGGAGAACTGAGCGGCCGAGCAGCCCCACGAGCGCTCAGACTCTCTACGGTACATTCGTTTACTCAAATTCCCCCGTTCGTTATTCCGTTATATTTCCGTTAAGTCTCGCTGCAAGATTAGCCGGATCCTAGCCATCCTCTCATTGATTGATACATCATCTCGCATAGTATGAAAAACGTGCACTTATCATATGCCAATAAGATAAGTTCCTCGAAGCTGCTAACATGTTTGTTGTTTGGGGGAGTGCATGTGTGCATTTATCAGATTTTCCTCGGCATTCTTGTTAGATACTAAACATGTTAGTTCATCATCTTCCCTATGGATCACTCGTATCTTGTTCTAAGGATATGAAAACGGGTATAAAAGTAGGTGTTAATTTTATTTTTCCGTTAATTTCTTATTTTTCCGTTCTGGTAGGGATCATTGCTAGTTTCTTGATGTATTTCTTGTATGAAATCTTGTACCCAAAGCAATGTTTGGATTCATAAAATTCGGTGCATTTTTTCCGTGGAGATGACATTGAAACTGAATCTTGATTGGTAGAAAATGAGCCTTTGTAAGAACTTCTCGGTTTCTTGTGTCACAAGTTTGATTGGTATCAGCCGGTAGAAAATGGACCTTGTAAGAACTTCTCGGTTTCTTAGGTTCCAAGTTTGATTGGTACCAAACTTGATGACGGTAGAAAATGGACCTTGTAAAAACTTCTCGGTTTCTACCAATCAAACTTGAAGATGGTAGAAAATGGACCTTGTAAGAACTTCTCGGTTTCTTTTTAGGCTACATATTTCAACCTAGTATGGGATTTTGCCACTATATATAACAATGTTTTGGATTCGTAAAGAAATGGGAAGTTTTCTTGTATTTTTTTCAGTGGAGGATGACGCTGAAACTGATGAATCTTGCTCGGTAGAAAATGTACTATGTAAGAACTCTTCTCGGTTTCTTGCGTCCCAAGTTTGATTGGTGTAAAAAGGGCGAACTTCTCAGTTTCTTGTGTCCCAAGCTTGATTGGCAACAGTTTGAATTGTTTCTTCCTTTTTCTCATTTTTGGATTTCTGAGTAATAATTAATCTCGCGATTGGCATGTCTGATCAGATAACTTCCAAGAAGAAGCTGCAAGCGGAGCCGGTCAAGGCTTCACGGTTTGGCCAATTCCATACACATCCACCCTCAACGACGCCTCGCCAGCCCTCTCCGAGATCACCGCGGAGCCAAACGTACCCCGCCAGCTGTGCCAGTTCTCGTATGCCGAGCTCAAGCACGCGACTAGGAACTTCGCGTTCCACACCTTGCTCGGCGAGGGAGGGTTCGGTCGGGTCTACAAGGGCTGGGTCAATGAGAGCGGCACTACTCCTGTGAAGCCCGGCACCGGCCTCCCCGTGGCTGTCAAATCGCTCAATCCAGAGAGCCGCCAGGGTCACCGAGAATGGCTCGTAAGGCACTTCTTTAGCCTTTTAGTTCATAATTAATTATTAAACTTATTATTTAATATACATATAATTACGTGTTTTGATAGTTGTAATAATCTCCAATTATTTATCAAACCATTTTGAAATATAATTAATATTATACATCTTCATTCTTAACGCGGCAGGCGGAAGTTAACTATCTGAGCGTGCTGCATCATCCGAACTTGGTGAAGCTGGTCGGGTACTGCATGGAGGGCGATAAGCGGATGCTGGTCTACGAGTTCATGGCTCGCGGAAGCTTGGAGAGTCATCTCTTCCGAAGTACGCTCACAGTAAATAAATACAATGCTTGTTTTATTATATATATATATAGGTCGAAAGTTGGTAACTCTGACGATCTTCGCTGCCAGGATGCTCCCCGCTGCCATGGCACCTCAGGATCAAAATCGTGCTCGATGCGGCAAAGGGCCTGTCCTACCTCCACGAGGAGGCCGGGAGACCGGTGATCTTCCGGGACTTCAAGGCGTCGAATGTCCTGCTTGACGCGGTATGAGTGGCCTAATTGACTTAACAAGAAGCTGCACGTCGAAGTATATACATACTCTCGCGCTGACATTATTTAACTTGATCGTTTGTTCCTGCCAGGAGTTCAACGCCAAGCTATCCGACTTCGGGCTCGCCAAGGATGGTCCGCAGGGAGACAGGACTCACGTGTCGACTCGCGTGATGGGGACTTACGGATACGCGGCGCCCGAATATGTCCTGACTGGTGAGCCAATTGTCTTTTGCTAAAGAATACCGTTGCTCGTTAAAGACTATCATTTTTTTTTTTCAGGACGTCTGACGTCGAAGAGCGACGTCTACAGCTTCGGGATAGTCCTGCTCGAGTTACTCACCGGGAGGCCAGCCGTGGACAAAAGGCGGCCTAAACACTTCCGCAGCCTTCTCGAATGGGCAGTGCCGTATATGCACGACAGGAATCAGTTCCTGAGCCTGATGGACCCGTTCCTCGACCACTGCTTCCCTGTCCGGGGCGCCCAACAGGCCATCAGGCTCGCCGCTCGCTGCATCCAGCGCGACCCCAGCGCCAGGCCCCACATGTCCGAGGCAGCAACAATCCTCAAAACCATATCCGAGCTCACCGGGTACCCCGAGTCCTCGCCTCTAGTCCGGTTCAGCTCGCCCCGAAGCAGCTTCCAGTCTGGCTCACTTCCTACGAAGAAACCTCAACCTCAACCTGGAACGCCGCCCAACCCGCCTGCCTTGCCTCGCCCGCTTCGGAGGCTCAA
>NQLW01000095.1:1745992-1766113 GCA_002312845.1 Kalanchoe fedtschenkoi
TCTCTCAATCTAAAATATGAATTTAATTATAAAAAAATGACGCTCAACAATAAAATTAACTTTATAATCTCATTTGTCAAGTAAATAAATTAGTTAATAAATAATTAAATATGATTTTTCGGTTTGGGTCATAATCAGAAAATCTAACAAAGTTGGTGCAAAATTTTGGGAACCAAAAATGGCCGGAAAGTAATTAAATGGTCCAATAGTTAGGCTACAATATTCTAAAACTGTAGATGGTCCAAGAAAATAACTCTACAACAACTAGTCAACTACAAATCTCATACTCATAATAAACCAATTTTAATGTCTCATCGAAATTATTAAATTTTATTAAAATAAATTGATGCTTCTCTCTCTATATATATCATATTCTTCAAATAACTTTTTTTTCTTTATATTTTTATATACACTTTATAATTAAATAATTCACTAAATATAGAACTGAGTTTACTAAATTTGGCTGATGTAATTATAATAACAAATTTTGTTAAATGAAATGTATTAATAGACAATTAAAATTATATTTACTGGCGTTAGCGCTCCAATTAGGCAAAAAATTATATTAAAAAGTGAAGGATCTGTTAATATTGATTAATCTTTATTATTTTGACTCCGTTTAAATTAAATTCAATTTGGCATAAAAATGTATATTTGTATTTATATTAAATACGTTATTATTTAGTTTAATTTTAATTAAATCAAACTTTAGCTAAAAATGCATGTTTAAAGAAGCCATACATCTAATTTCATTAAACCGACACTTTAAATCGCAGAATTAGTAATAATATCCGGAACGATCTTGAATTAATTAAATTAATTAATCACGGTAGTTAAACAAATCCTCACAGCAACGCAAATCTCCATTACTCTAATCAGACCACGCTTAACCGATAATTAAACATTATAAACGAATTAAATAAACATTACCGTATTAAATAATTATTAATACAAAATTCTAATTAAGATTAAATTATAATCCATATTAATACATAAAGCTCTCTTTCTCTCTCCTCTGAGATTCACAACTACCATCTCTGCAAAACTGCTCGCCTTGAAATCTCAATCTGCATCGTCCGCCGAGCTCATCCGCTGCTCCGCTTCTCAGTCGCCTGCCGCCGCAGCTGAAGACGCGTCGCAGGCCACAGCCGTTGTGAAGGAAGAAAGCGGAAGCAGAAGGAGAGGACGGAGAAGGAGCGGCTCCGGCGAGATTCGGAGTGATAGTGTGCGTGTGACGACGTTGTTGTTGCGGCGAAGATGAAGCGGATGAGAAGCTACTACCTCCACCTCCGCCATCCGCAGACGGTGGAGCGCAAGTGGATCTTCCCGCTGGCGATCGCCTCCGTCGTCTCGCTCTTCCTGTTTTTCCTCTCGACCATAGCTTCCTCGGACGGCACCGCGCTCCTCCCGTTCTACCGATCTATGGCGCTGTCTCGGTCTCCGTTCATCGAATCGAAGCTGCATCCGATTCCGGTTTCGAACCGGCCGCCGCCGCCTCGGTTCGCGTACTTGATTTCCGGCTCGACTGGCGATGGTCAGATGCTGAAGCGGACGCTGCAGGCGCTGTACCATCCGAGCAACCAGTACGTGGTGCATTTGGACTTGGAGTCGTCAGAGCAGGAGCGGATGGATCTGCAGATGTATGTGGGGGAGGATGTGACGTTTAGAAGGTTTGGGAATGTGAAGATGATTAAGAAGGCGAATCTTGTAACGTACCGAGGGCCAACTATGGTGGCGAACACGCTCCATGCGGCCGCGATCTTGCTCAAAGAGGGTGGGGAGTGGGACTGGTTCATCAATCTTAGCGCATCTGATTATCCGCTTGTGACTCAAGACGGTGAGCTGAGATGATTTGATTCAGATTTATGTATTTAATTTCATGAAAAAAAGGAGAAGAAGCTGGATTTGATTTGTTGTTGATACTGGATATACTGATGGACTGGTTGCTTGGTTTTGGTGTTTGGCAGATTTGCTGCATACATTCTCATATTTGCCCAGGGATCTGAACTTCATTGATCACACTAGCAACATTGGGTGGAAGGAGTATGTGACTTTGCTTTGAACTTGACCCATTTATATTTTGAACGCCTGTCAGTGTGATCTGATGGTTGAGTTTTGATATGTTATAGGTTCCAGAGGGCCAAGCCGATAATTATTGATCCTGGCTTGTACATGACCAAGAAAACTGATGTTTTCTGGATCACTCAGCGCAGAAGTGTCCCTACAGCTTTCAAGCTTTTTACAGGTGACACTTTGATGTTTAACTTTTTCTGTTCAGTTATTTATTGAATGCTAGTAATCAATGGTGAAATGGGTTGTTTTGTCACTGGAAGATTCTGCTGTTTCTTTTTTTTTAAGATGGAGTTTCACCTGCAAGGTCATTTAAGTAGTCATTTTAGGAGCTACTCCGTTGGCTGTCTTTTGTATCTTGTTCTTGGCTGATTTATTATTGGCCAGTAGCAAATTCTTGTTAATACTTGGAGCTTATATTAGTTACAGTTTGAAATCAATGACACCTTGTACACTTGTAGTAGTTCCACTTCTTAGTTACACCAGTAAATTATGTGGAGTTAGGTGCATCCTAAAGAGGTCTGGATAATGTATTAAAGGTAGATGGTACGAAAGTTTTTTCTTTCCCTCTTTGTATTCTGGTGACATTGGGCCTTGCTTTTACCTATTAGGAAGTAGTGGGTTACAGCTTGTTTGGTCTCAAACTGATCCTCCTGAAAGCTAAGTTCTATCTGCCTGCTTGATTTCTGTTTTATGCCGACCATGAAATTTCAGATTGGATTATGAATTTTTTGATAGTAACTTTGTGTCACTAAAGTAAAATTCTAACCAAGCTCTGAAGTGTGTGACTGCATCAGAGTAGCGCATACTTCACTTTTCCTTGCACTTGTCTTTTGCCACCGTGTATAGCATCCCTGGCTCTAATTTTGAATACTGGGGTTTTGCAAAAAAATAATGTTTATGCTGAATTGAATAATTAGTTCGTGAAATATTTCCGCATAGCTTCGCTATCTATTTTTATTGCAACGATACCCTGTTCGTATAGAATATAACCAAATGTTGTTTTCTTTATAGGATCTGCTTGGATGGCGCTCTCCCGACCGTTCATTGATTATTGCATTTGGGGTTGGGATAATCTTCCCCGCAATGTCCTTATGTATTATTCCAATTTTATATCTTCTCCTGAAGGCTACTTCCACACCGTCGTCTGCAATTCAAATGAATTCAGCAACACCACCGTAAATAGTGATCTACATTTTATTTCATGGGACAACCCTCCGAAGCAGCATCCTCACCACCTAAACCTTGCCGACTTCAGCAGAATGGTGAATAGTAATGCCCCATTTGCGAGGAAGTTTCCTCGTGATAATCCAGTACTTGACAAGATAGATGCTGAACTTTTGTTCCGAGGGGAAGGTATGTTTGTTCCTGGTGGATGGTGCACCGGAAATGCTGAAAATGGGTCCGATCCATGTTCCATTGTCGGTGATATAACGGTTTTGAATCCCAGTCCTGGCGCCAAACGAGTTGAAACATTGATTAACACTCTTCTATCAAGTGAGAACTTCCGGCCTAAGCAATGTAAATAGAAAGCTTCAGGAGCAGCATATTATTCCGGTTGTGATACATGCCATAGAAGGATATGGATCAATGCACAGGCACTGGGATGAGACTGCAGACCGGGCTGTTTAAGTTAAATTTCCCGCAGAAAAGGTGTGCGCCTGTATCAGGGAGGTCAGATTCTACTCTCTTTTTAGTTTCTGCCCTATTTTTTTATGATGTGTATCTTTTAGTATTAGGCTCTCTTCATGTTGTTGTTTACTGGAATGGAAATGTGGACAAGTTAGTGTTTTGGAATAAAAAACATTCTTCATGCCTTCCAGGTGCTCCATAATCTTTCCAACATTTATTTTTTTTGTTTTCTATTCATTGATTTGGAAATTGGAGGTAGATATTTTCGTGGGCTTTCCAGGCACAACAATCTTGGATGATTGACTGCATCTGAGTGTAGACTGTCAGATAAGTGTGGACTGTCGGATGCACTTGGACTTGTGAGTGTTGTGGTATTCCACATCCACAATCTGTGCGGTTGCATTTTCTGGACATAAATACGGATGTAGATATCAGCTAAGCATCCGCGTAGGACGCCTGAGATGAAAATAGGGCAGAGCATTCACAGTCACACAAATGTCCAAAACCATTTTGCAAAACAGAACAGCACTAGCACACTGTCGCTGTATCTAACCAGAGGACACGCAGGCAGACACAAAGACCATCCTGTACGAAACCGTATCCACGGGATCCAACATATCATGCACTTGCTACCGGATACTTCTCATTGTGCCAATTGAAAGCAGTCACTTCTCGCCTCAGCAAATCACATTTTCAAAGTCAGACCGCTGCTTATCTTCTCCATTCTGCCACCCTCTCTGCAATCCAACAACAAGAAATTAATAGGCGACATGGAATGCTGCCAACCATTACTAGTTTGGAGGCTGAAAGCGCCTCAACACTACTGAACTGACCAACTAGGCAAGAACCCACCATTGCTATTGTTATTATAGTCTTTGGAGGCTGAGAGCGCCTTATCACTTTTGACCCCTCCTTTACTGCTCCCTTGCTGGACTAGCTTCTGAATTCTTGGCGACGGTGTGTTCAGCTTACCGCTAGTTGAGGATGGAAGGGAGTGCCTTCGGACAGCGCCACTTTCTGGAGTGTCTTGACTCAGCCTTGGGGATGATCCTTGCGCCCTGAGTTTTGCCTTCGCAGATTTGGTGGCTTGCATGTAGCTTGGTAATGTTGGCGTATTTTGAGAACCGTTTTCGGGATACTCGTGCTTGGTGGAAAGTGATCTCCTCCTCCTGGCCCTTTGGTTCTCCTTGCAATTGGGGTCTCCCTTCGAGTACAATTCTTCAACTGCTGATGAATTCTCATCTTTTTGGATCGACTGTTGCAGTGGTTCACCAGAAGGTTCTTCTGCTCCTGCAACTGCTAGCGGTGATTCCTCCACCACCTGGTGTGGAGGAATTACTGTCCCAGGCTCTTTGGGACTTACTTCACATGGGTCGCTGCCCTTTTCTACCAGAATTGTGTCCATTAACGCATCATGCTTTTCATTGGGAATTGAATCTGTTGGGTCACTATGCTTTTCAGCTGAAATATTCAAGCCTTGCTGCTCTGTAACGACGGGACTGGCAGTCTCACGCATCTTCGCCACTTTGATCTTTGGCTTTTCAATCTCAGTCTCCTGCTTTGTTAAAGAAACTTTTCGAAGATTGCGTTTGACTTTCTCAAGCTCGATCTGATTATTTTCTTGTGCAGGCTCAGCTTGATGGCTGATAGACCTCTTCACGGCGCCTCTGGGCTTTCCATTATCAAGATTCGTAGAGGAATTTCTGCGAACACCACGCTTTGGTCTTCCATACTCCAACTCTGAACCTTTGTTGCCGCTAGACTTTCTCGAATTTTTTGATCTATTATCTTTTTTAGGTTCCACAACTAGTTCCCAGAAGTGGGACGATGACCACCTCTCTAACCAAATCCAAGCTGAATTTGCATCATCCGAATCATACTGGAGACTAAGGGGCGTGGCATTGGGTAATGCTGCAAGAAGCTGGCATCAACAATACTGAAGATTGTGAATCATGGAATATTAGGAAGAGAACCAATTGAAATGAACCATGTCTGAAATAATATCATTACCTTTTGGGCAAAAACATTTCTTGATAGCTGCACTGGGCGATTGGATTTTAGAACTCCCATTGTATCCAGCTGGAGATAGAAAAGCAATCAAATAATACATTAAGGGTGAATGAAAAAATGTGATAATGCATTCATAATGAGATTATGTACTATGATGAAGAGAGTTTCACACTCCGCTCATAGAACCTACGATTCAACTACAGGTTTCAAGTGCTCGATATCATGGAAGGTAGGTGAACAATATATTTTCATAACTTGGAGCCCACACTAAGGCACCGTGATTAGTATATTTTCAAGAAAAGTCAGTTTTATTATTCGAGAATAATCCTATATCATGAGAGCTAACAATAGCAAACATACTACAAATCACAAAAATGTCGGCCGAAGCAAATAAGGCGTTGCACTTACCTTGAGGTTTTCAAGATCACATTTATCTTTCACTAACATCCCAGCTTCAGAAAGTCTAACCTTCCGGCCACGGACAAGTGCCTGAAACCTAACAATCCCTTGCATGCAATGCAGAGTGGCAACGGCCTGTCGCCTAACCAAGTGCCCTCTAATGAGAGCCTGGAGTCGTATAATGCCCTTGAGAGCCCAAAATGCACGACGCGCCTGATAAAATTGTCACAGATGGTATGTGTTAGAGCATCCAGATTGGTACGACACAGGATGATCGTCGTTAGATGACAACAGGCTACCACAACTACGCATTGCTCTATTGAAGTTAAATATGTGGAGTAAGCATAAAAAGACCTAATATTTATCTTAACATTGAACCTCAACAAAAAACAAAAACAAAAAAAGATCCAAATGCAAAGAGAACAACGTGATTCTAACAAGTAGTCAATGGTGTGTAACTCTTACCAAAAAACCTCTCAGAGCTGCCTGCACCTTTGCGGCGGCTTGCTGTTGTTGCAGGGTATAAGAGTGGTCAACAGATGTCAGTTCTGTGGATTTTACACCTCCATCTTGAGATCCAGACAACAAGCTGGTACTCTCATCTACAGGTTTTGTGACTGTTTGATCCCCAGATTCCAAATTGACCCCATTTCTGTATACAGCAACAGGTTGGGGGTCTGAAATTACTGAATCTTCTGTAACCATAAAACCAGATGAGGCCTTTGAAACAATGAAGACCTCTTTGCCAGCTTCTCCTTTCTACATTCAGGGCAAAATATACACATCAGAACATGAAATTACAGAAAGAGTTATCTGCTGAGTATCCTAATTTCAACGTCTAAAAAAGTCAAACCATAAGACATAAAAAAGAAAAAATAGCTTGCTGCTGAATATAAAAGTTTTTCAGGTGATTTTACAAGCAACTCGGCACATGATCAGATATGAAAATGATCGAGTTGGCAAGAACTTACTTTTGAAATGCTTGATTTTGTTGATTTTTTCCCGAAAAGTTTTGCCTTGATCCATTTTCCAGGAGACTTCCCCATCTCTTATATTTCAATGTTAAGGCAGGAACTTCCTTCAAAAGACCTAAAATTAACCACAAATGCATCCATCAAACCACTAGCACCTCCATATCTCAACAAGAAAACCATACACGAAAATGAAACCCTCTTATCTAACTCTTACACAGCAACTTGCCAAACAGATTTCACTACCACTCGATGACTCAATAGACCCTGAAATCTCTTGGATCAAATACACCAAAGGAATTGGCACCAAATATGCCTTTCAACAACATCCTATGTACATCTTCACCCCACAAAAAAAATTGAATAAAAAATAATCCAAAACACAATAGTTTGAAAGCCTCGATTCAGAATCCAATATTCACACTCCAGCAACTCATCCAAACTCACAACAATGCCAAACACATGAAATGCCAGATCCCACAAAGCTCTACCGGATCCGCACCACACCCAAAATTAGACCAATTAACAGATCCACTAAACCACAGAACTGCATAAAAAAATTTCCAGAAACACTACAAACTATACTCCTCGCTTGAGAATACAAAATTCACACTTGCCAACACACTCCAAGAAATCACAACAATGGAAAACACACAAAATGCCGGATCCCCCAAACCACACAGCACATGAGCTCCACCGAATCTGCACTACATCCAACACGACAACTTCAAACAGATTTTATAAAAAATCTAAAAATGCTGCAATCGCCCCAGATCTGAACCACACCTCACCAAATCCGCCTCGCCGCCGCAAACGTCCTCCTGAAACCGCTTCAAAACCTGCAAAAAAAACCCCAAAACGCAGCCGTCAGCTCCACCTCCGAAACCAACAACGCAGACAAAAATCACCAAAAATGGAACAAAAAATCGGAAATGGCCCCCGATTCGTGCTGGAGGTTTTGATTGAAATGGAAGCAAAGTGAAGTGACCGTTGCGAAGAAGAACGAGAGCAATCGTCGTCTACCTCAATTGATGCTCCGATGGACCCCCTCGCAGCTCTCCCGCTTCACTCTCTCACTCTCTCTCTAGCTTCGCTTCGTCGCGTAGTTGAATGCGGAAGCAGCCGAGCGTTGTTCCATTAACTATTTATTTCACGTTGAGTATTAAAAGATTATGAATTTAATTCAAATTAAAGTGACGAAACTCAGAAGCTTAATCACCTGATAAATTAACTAATCGGGATTAGTAAATCAGGTATGGTTGGTGTTTGTCGACTGGGCCCGGTGTTGGGCTGGACCGGTTGCGCACGTGTGATAGGTGCGTTACGTTTGGGCCTGACAGCTCTGTGTAGTGTTGCTGTCATGCATGAACATCCACAGCAACATTATGACAGCACTAAGTTGATTGATTAATACTTCCCGCAAAATTCAGTCCATGCGTTTATACTTCTGACATTAGCGACAACATTTTCATCGAAGCTGTTGTTAAACATAAGCCCAAACATGAATCGAGGTTTCAGATCGTCGGTGGGTTCGATTACTCCTTTCTGAGCTAGGTGCACCGAAACAAGACTTTTTTTTAGGAATAACTTCTTTTGATTTTTTGTTATCAAGATTATCCTACTTTTTTATTTGTTATCCGAAATGTCCTATTTTTACATTTCCGCTGGTAGTACCAGCGGATTTGAGTAGGCAATCCGCTGTTAGTACCAGCGGATTGTACATGTCACGCATTGCGCACACGCTGGCGCACCCGTGTTTCTGTGACTAGGAAATCCGCTGGTAGTAACAGCGGATCCCATCCCCATCCGATTAAAAACAGCAGACCTATTCTCGAATTGCATGGGACGCCACAAATCTCCCTCAAAACCACCCACGTCAAAAACCCTAACTTCACTCACGGACAAAATTGGATCAATTGAACCCACGCCAACCACCGACCTCACTAAATCTCAACCCACGCCAATCACGGACAAAACGAAAATGTGATAGCTTTGGGATGGGTTTCGGCCGGAGAACGGAATAGCGGCGGAGGATGAAGCGAGAAAAGGGTTTGTGTGGAAGAAAAGTGGGTGGTTTTGTCGATTGATGAGCGGAGGAATTCGGATCTGGGGAAGGAAGAATTGGGAAGAATTGAGGAGAGAAGATGGGTTTGGTGAAATTTTTGAGTTTATGAGATTTGTGGGTGTGGTTAGATAGTGAGAGAGAGTTGAGGTGAAGATGATGGGGATCCGCTGTTACTACCGGCGGATTCCCGTCACAGAAACGCGGATGCACCCGCGTGTGCGGAATTCGTGACATGTACAATCCGCTGGTAATACCAGCGAAAATATAAAAGTAGGGCATTTCAGATAACAAACAAAAAGGTAGGATAGTCTTAATAACAAAAAAAATGAAAAGAAGGTATTCCTGAAAAAAAATCCCGAAACAAAGTGTAGCTGAAGATACTCATTTTCAGCAACGAACAATAATCATTGCCAAATCTCACATTACTGAAGTTTATTAATCCATGTATTTTTTTTAAAAAAAGACGGCGATTTCATTGAGAATAATATATATGATGATAGAAATTCAATTCAAACAAAATACAGACATAAAAACAAACTATCTAAAAAATAAAAGGAAATCATCACTTATCCAATTGCGGTTTGAACTATCACGATTTTCAAAATGAGTGCGATGAAAAAAAATTGAACTGATTTTTAAAATAAAATTTACTATTAATCTCTTAAACTATTATTATTACAAGATCTAGATTCGTGTGTGAAAATTATCGATTACTTTACGCACATAAACAAAATAATGTATTTTTATATTTAATCATTTATAATTCTCAACAAATTATTCAATTGAATAAGATCAATTATATTTAAGAAATCAAATAAATCAATCTTAAGCATCATTCAAAATCAGTTCTCGCACACTTTTTAAAAATCGTGATAATTCATACCGCAATTAGATAGTTCAAATCCTTTTGATATTTTATCCCAAAATATAATTCAAACCAGTTCTACGGGCTCACACAGTATTAACCTGAGAAAACTACTTTAAATACTGAAGAAGGCCGTAAGAAATTACTGCCAAATTTTTCTGTATTTTTATTTATTTAGTTTATTGTTTGGAATTATATGTACAAGCTAATCGGACACGAAAATGTCTCTACAACGGAAAATAGTGGAGAAGTGCCTGAAAGTCACCTTTGGTGTCGATCGGTGCGTTACGTAGAAGTATAGTTTGTCATTCACCTATATCGATAATCTAGCATTGTCCGTCAGTTATCTTCTTCTACTCCGTAATCTTCGGGCCTCTGTACATCGCTCCGACCACTGACAACTCCTCCGGATCCCCGCCGTCTTCCAGCCACGCCAAACTCTCCCTCTCCGCTTCCGCCACCGTAGCCCCATCAGCTGAAGTCAAAATTCCAACACACAATTGTCAGAGACATATTCCCCCATCAATTTTGAATAATAGAGCAACGTTGTTGCTGATGATTATAATGTCGTCCTAAATGTCCTAATGCCGTTGCTACAAATTGTATTAGACAAAATAAAAAAGAAAAAAATGAATATACCCAGTCAGACTATACAAGATATATACCCAAATGACTAAAATGGCTTCATTTTGTATGGTATTTAAAGATTTTAAGGTTTCATGATTCAAAGTTTTTAATATTTTAGAATTTTTAGGTTTATTTTTTTTAGTATTATTAGGATTTTAGCATTGAGGGTTGTGAAACGACGTGTTGGATGTAAAAAATAATAAAAATTTGAAAATTTGAAACCAACAAATTTTTAAAACCCTAAAACAATAAAAATTTTAAAACTTAGAATCATAAATCTCATAGCTCACAGAGTATATCAGCTAAGCAAAAACAAACTGGGAATTATTAGAGATTGAATCCTATCAATTTTCCAAAAATATGACTGATTTGTTGCCAATGTTATGGTTTAGTTGCTAAAAGTCATATTTCCGTTGCTAAATAAAAAAACCGAGTTTACCTGAAAAGTTGGCAAATGGGTGCTCGAGGTAGTACGTGCAGTGCCGTTCTTCCGGATCCGAATACGGCGGACCCAAGACGTCGAGGACGGCGCAGGCCGTCACTGCCGTGAAGCAATGCAGGTTGCCACCTTCGGACGGGTAAAGGATCGAAGTGTTGCAAGGGGCGGTGAAGTCAGCGTCCACCTTGATCTTCGCTAGTCGAACCTCACCAGGCTTCTCCACTCCATTCTCCGCCACCTGAACCTCGTTAAGCTTCTCTGCCTTCATCTTTGCGCACTCCTCCGCTTCAAATTCCGTCGAGTGAATTTCAGCAGGCTGCTCAGGATCTGCAATATCACATGCGTAAGAATTGTGAATTTTCAAGTCGAATGGAAGATCTGATTCCTTGTCAGGGAGACGGCTGACTGACCGGTTGGAGGAGTGCCGTCGGAGACTTTGGCGCAACGGACATCATCAACCCAGTCGTAGGATTTGATGTGCATGGTACCGAATAGCAGCTTGCTGAAAACGGTCATTCCCGGGTGATTATGGAGCGGAATAACAGCCTTGGGCGGCAAGCAAAATATCCCCATCTGCATAAAATTCAATCGGTAAAATGATCGGGCAGGCACACGACTCACACGCATACTACCAAAAGCCGCAACTCCATTGACAATCTGAACGACTGAGAACGGAAATGATATTTACCGAGAACTTGCTGCATTCGTGGAGATGGAGGTACGTTATTTTCGGCCGCTGTCCGTCCTTCCCCGCCTTGAAATATTGCATCCCGGGAGATAATCCGACGTCTTCCGGCTTCATGGTATCTGCATAAACAGACAACACGACACTGATAAGCATAACGGAAAATATCCACTACTGACAAGTGAGCCTAGTAAGGATAACGGTAGCACACTCTCAAAAACACCCGATCTCATAAGAATAACGGACCTAAAATTGTAACACACTCTCAAAAACACCCGATCTCATAAGAATAACGGACCTAAAATGGTAGCACATTCTAAAGAATAACGGACCTAAAATGGTACCACATTCTCAAAAACACCCGAAAAAAACATGACTACATCCAGCAATGTCCGGAATTGAGACATTGACTAAGCCGTTACCGTTATATGTGACTCACAACCCCGTTAACCAGCGCACACAGAGCACCAAAACCCCAATCATCCTAAACCTTAAAACTGATCGAAAAGGGACCAAATGTATCCTATCGACTTTGTCAATTTGTGAATTCAGGCAACAAATCATAGGTCAGAAATGGTCCAAGGTTTCATGTTAACCGACAACTCTATGGAATGCACTTCGGACATTCTTGTCCCACTCTTATCGAAACATGGATGTGTATAAATAAGCAAAGTGTCACGAATCCGAAGGCATTTCGACAATAACATGGATGGATTCCTAATCAGCACACTCGGAAATATTCAATGTCATGCTCAATCAGACCATCGACAGCCTCAGCAGACAATCTCAGCAGACAGCGTATATTCAAATCACACATACCCAAAATCATCACTTTTCACGTCGTAATCAGACGACAACGAAGCTATCCACCACAATCATACAAAAATCAGCATCAAACTAGCCAAAGCCAATCACAAAACAATTCAGCCAAATCATACGAAAATCATCACAAAATAACTCAGAAAAATCATGCGAAAATTATCATCATCAAACCAAATCATGCGGCTGATCAGATGACGAAAAATAGAACAATCACACACCCAACACGGAGCGAAGGCGCTCCACGTCATCAGCGGGCGGCACGGCCCCGGTCCTGGCCGACGCGAACACGACCTTGCAAGTCTCGTACACCTTCTGCACGGCCGCGGCTGCTGAGGCAGACTTCTTCTGACGCCGTTTGACCTTCTTTGACCTGCTGTTGGCCTCCTTGGACAGCTCGTGGAACGCCCTGCCCTCCCTCTCGCCGACAAATCTCCCAACCCCCATTTCAAAAACCAGAAAGCAAGGCGGAAGCTTGCGATCTGGGTGTCACCCAAAACGCCTGAAAACAGAGATCAGAATTCCACACCCAACCGGGTGTAGAAATCCGGCGCTGCTTGCCCAAAAAAGGAGCGCCGTCGCTGGTGGCGTGAAGCTGCGCGCACGCAACAAATTCGTAAAAATACTATATGAAACACAGCGACAAGATGACGACGGTGGCGATGATGATGATGGCGTTGTGGATGGATTTGGAAAGTATGACAAATGGGGTTGGCGAGGATTTAGTGAGAGATTTGGGGAGGCGTGATTAGGGTTGAGCGGATGACAGTGACAGGCTGGGGAATGGATTTGTAGAGGGGATTGGGAAAACCAGGGGCTGTTGGTGTTGAGGTTTTATGGCGTTTCTATGGGCTTAGTGTTTTTAGAAACAAGCGGATTTTCCAACTTCTCTTCACAGGATTCAAAGGGTGGTTATATGGAGTACTTCCCTTATTAGTTGTTTCCAAAAATAGGTTAACAAATATTTTAATATCTGAATAAATTTAATAAATAAATGCTCGAAGTTTTTTTTTTAAAAAAGAATTCGTGAAGTAAAATTGTTAAATTATTAAGATTGTTGTGTTGATTTTTTTATTAATTATGATAATAAAGTGATTAATATTTAATTTTTTAAATATTAATTTATATTAAATATGCACTGAAAATTATTAAATGACTAGTAAAATTGTACAAATGTAGTTAAGTTGCATGGAATTGTGTGTATTATTTTTTATTAATTAGTTTTTTTCAAAATGTTCCTTCCACATTGACAGTTGAGTTTAAATCGTTACCCGTATACCTTAATTTTATTTCTTATTTTTACATGCTGGTTATTTATTTTGATAATTTGGATAATAGATTGAAAATAAAAATTATTTATTTGATTTCTCATTTTCAATCCAACCTTATGTTCTTAATTTTAATCCGTTTTTATTTTCTTCTTTTTAATTGTGTGCATTTTGATTTTTGATAATTTGATCTATTCTTCTTGCAATAATATTCATCTTTGATGTTGAAAGATGTCAAAAAAGTGATATTGGATTCATGAAAAAAGTATCATCTGCTTACGAATTAATTATGTAATTTATGAATTTTTATTTTTATTTGAGATAAAAATCTAATGGATGTAAATGTAATACATTGTGTGTTTTCTATTGATGTTTGTTGTTATTCATAATTCAGATTATTGAATTTCATGTGTTTATTTTTATTGAATCTCTGATATCTTTAAAGAAATTAAGAGTTAAATCAATTCAGCTAAATCTCATTCATCTCTAGGATATTAATAGCAATATGATAAATAATCCCATTTATTTTCAATGGATAAATAATTCTGATTTTTAAATTTACAATTTATCTCTTGAATTATTTCTAAATGAATTGTTCATGTTTATATTGAGATGGGAAATAACTTATCGACTTTAATGCACAATAAATTCAAATTTGAAACGTAGTCAAAACTCCTTTGGTGTGAATCTCATACATCCTTTTTTGAATTCTTTGCATGCGTAAAATGAGTCAAAATGTGAATGATAAATCTTTGTGTTGTCACTAAATATATTTTGTTGACGAAATATGTAATTATTATGCCATGCTTTGTGTCTACCACTTTATTCCTTTAATAAATTTTATTTTTATAAATCTTTCACTCCCAATTATCTTATATTTTTAATGTTAAATTAAATTATCTAATATTTGATTTCAATTTGTTGATTAATTTTTAAATGTTTACTGTTTGTTTATTAAAAATAAAATTATTTTGACCATCACATTTTTTTATAGAGCGAGCGTATTTTTTGAATGGTAACTTTCAAAAATATTTTTTTTAAAATTTTCCAAATGACTATTTAAAATACAGCAAATATCACGTTTGTAGTATTACACTTAATATTTGTTTATATAAACAAGACAGAGTATCCGTCGAATCGACGAGTTTGGATCGGTCCGGTTCGAAAAAAATTAAAAATCAAATCAAATTATTAGTCATCAGTTTTTTAAAATTTGAAACCGAACCGATCCACTAACATTTAAAACCGAATCGAACCAACCGGTTTCAAACCGAATCAACCAGAACCAAATCGAACCGACCGGAACCGAACCGACTGAGACCGAACCGAACCAATCGGAGCGCGTCGCGACGCTCTCAATCCTATTCTGTTATATATATAGATAGAGCAATTATCACCTTTTGAATGAAGAAGCGTCATAATAGTTTATGACATTAATTTTTGTGTAAATCAGTTATCACTTTTTTACCTAAAAAGCTTTACAATAGATAAACTTAATTACTTTATGTAATCAATTGTTACGCTTTTAACTCAGAAGTGTGATGATAAATTATTTTATTTCGATCAACTATCACGCTTTCAGCTCAAAAGTGTGATAATTTATTTATTAGAAGATACTCCTGAACCTACTATGTACATTTTCTCAAACATCAAAAAAAATATTCAGATTTAATTGTGTCATTAATATATTTTTCACAACTATTTGAGAATAAATTATTTTAATTTTAATTATCATCCAACAAATTTGAAACGAAGCAGCCCATTTTTGAAGGATTCAAAAACTTAATCTCATAGTTAGACCACCATCAATGACAAACATGAAACTATGGATTACCAGGTGATTGAATAATCTTTTTTTTTATATACATGTGGGAGTATATCTTCTTGGTCTTAGGTTGTTGTTTATCTTTTGGCAGTTATATGGTGCAACTTGTTGCATTGTTTCACACCAAGGGCTCCATTTTGATAAGCAACAACATTAAAGAAACCAAAAAGAGGTACTAGAAAATGTGAGGAAATTGTATGAAGATCAAGTTCTAGGAAGGATCAATTTGTGAATGATTAAAGAGGTAAATATGTCGAGTCCTCAGTATTGAATTGTTAAAATTTTATTTATTAAAGATTTTATGATCTCAATTTGATGAACTTTTAGAATATACTCTTGAGCTAGGCGAATTAATTTTAATAAGTTTGAAGTGAGCCTGAACTTTTTGTGAACATTTAAATTAATTTAATATAAATTTTAATTTATATGATAAATGAATTTTTAAATGAGATCGAACGGGCTTTAAATGAGCTATTTATCTAAAAATCTCACTTCCATACATATGTATAACTTTATAATATTATAACAAAAACCCTACTCTATAACTTAAACCAATTTCACACGAACTATAAACAAATTTTAAGTAAATTTTTAAATGAATTTATAAACAAACTGTTTGTAAACTTAAATAAATAAAAGCACCTCAAAATTTTACCGACTTACCATCAAATGAATTTTGATCAAACTTTTACTATACATATTCACAAACAGCTGACTCACTGAGACCATGTTTGATTTAGGGAAAATATGTGGTAAAGAAAATAAAAAGAAAAATAAGAATGAATTATTTATTTGATTGAAAAAAAGTTATGGGAAAAATTTAGATGGAAAATGAGAATAAATTAATTTTGTATCAAAATAAACAATTTTTTTACACTTTACATTTATTTTTCCATCTCTAATCTAATTAGATAAAATATGATGAAATCCATGAAAAATTGACTTGTAGTCTTATTTTCCGAAAGCCAACAGGCAATGTAAATGCATTGACTTCCTTTTACACCTCCACTCATTTTCGCAGAACCAAACACAACATAAATGTATTGACTTCCTAATAGTTTCATGGAGATTTCCCCACCTTCTGAGGGGTTAGTTAGAAACAAATGAGTGAGTGAAGAGATGAGGGTATTGGGGCATGCATGTGGGGGAGAAGTTTGGCAAATGATTGAGATCATTTACATGATTTCAAGCCACATGGAGTTTGAGAAGAAGTTTGAGTGTGTTAAGTCCAAGGGAAATAGAGGGGATCATTACATGTGTTGAGATCTCATTTAAAGTGGGCATTCAATGGATCTCTAGAAACACCATAGTTATCAGAACCGGATCGGAGGTCGAACCGGTCAGGGCTCTGGTTTCCGGTTTTCCGATTGAACCGGCGGTTCAAACCGGTTCGACCGGCGGTTCATTTAAATGTAATTATTATTAAATATCACATTTAATCTACTAGTTATCCTAAAAATCATAAAATATCTTGATGGTCTAGTGGTTAGAGCTTTCGCATGGAAGCCCAAATGGCTGGGTTCGAATCCCAGCTCAAGTATTTTAATAAAATAAATTTTTGACTATTAATGATATGCAATTAAACCTTAATTAAACCATCAATTACACTAAACCGGTTCAACCGGACCGGTCCGGTTCACCGATCTTGTAAAAAACCAGCCGGTTTATCCGGTTTTTTCCGGTTCACTGTGCACCCCGGTATTAATTTCGAATCGGACCGGTACCAGGTCCGGTTCCCGGTCCAACCGGTCGAACCGACCGGTCCGGTCCGGTTCTGATAACTATGAGAAACACATGTTAGGATTAGACCACTCAAAAATAAATGCCAACTTGGAAGAAATTTGGTGAATGAAGTTTTTCAGAGCATTCAATATAATGGAAACAAGTTCCCAATGCAAAAGAGAACACTATCAACACTCAAGATTTTAATTCATCACCACGGACATGAAAAATCAACACTCAAACTATTATTTTGAGTTTTAAAGAAAAAGTTGGAAAAATAGAATCCTCCCAAATTTTTCCTCATTTTGAAATTATTGGAATTTCAGAAGATTTATGATCAAATTTGATTTATTTGTTAAATTATAATGACATTTAAATAAATGAACATTAAATTATACCTTCCTCCCCATTCCTCCTTACGCTTTATCATTTCTTTTCTTTCTAATTTCATTCTAAACTAAGGAACACATTTTATATTTATCCTATTTTCTATTTTCCTTTATTTCCTTTCCAAATACTTTATATTCATTGAACGGACTACTCCGAAACAAAGCCTATAAATTTTCTGTATCGTATTTTTATATTTTAAATTAAAAACAGGGTATCTGTCGGTCAAAGTAGAAATATTATTTATACAAGTGAGTGAAAAATATTAATATTGATTTTATTTTTTTCACTGTCATATATTAATAATATAATTATTTATATGTATGAGAAAACAAAAACTAGTAATGCATGGATATGTCAATCCTTAGCCAATTATTTTAGTTTGAGAAGTTGAGTTCCTCTCCCCTTATTAAATTTTTACTTTTTAGTGTTAATATCAAATTCGCATCAAAAAAGGTTATTTTAAAAATATTTATTTAAATTTAATTGTATATTATATTTAATATTTGATACAAAAATATTAAGCTTAAGCTCTTTCAGTCCAAAAGGAGTCCCAAATTATCATTTTCTATCCAATTACGAGTGGAATTACCGCGTTTTACAAATAAGTTCAGCACCAAACTCAGTTCGTCTTCTCCGTCTCCCTCAGCAAGCCACCTTGGTCAGTAAGCGAGTCGCTAATGACCTCAAATCCTACTTCAAATTCCTGGTGTCTTTTCGCTCATGCGCCCCGTGGTGGTTGTGAAATTTGAACTGTGCCGTGCGCTATATAGTTTTAGGAAGAGTGAGAGGGAGAAGGAGGATGATGAGCTCGTCCAGTGACCGCCTGAGTCGATGATGGAGCCGACACATCTCGTGGTTGATTAAAGTGTAGATCATATAAAGATTCAGCGCGTCTTAGATATGATGATGTGTTGTAGTCAGTGTTCTAAAAAGCGCTAGGCGGTGCTAGGCGGTGATCACAACGCCTAGCGATTAATCGGCTAGGCGGAGATTAATCGGAACGATTAATCGGACAGTTAATCGGAGTTAAATATATTAATTATAAATTTAATAATTAATTATAAATATATATGTTTAAAAACTATTATTTTCATAAAAAATTAAGTATTGAACTATTAATCGGCTAGGCGGCTAGGCGGAACGTTTCAACACCGCCTAGCGATTAATCGGCGATTAATCGGTCCGAAACGGGGATTTTTAGAACACTGGTTGTAGTGCCCTCATATTTTATTTTTCCTCGAACCAAACACAGCCTTAGCCTTGAAATTAAAATTGGATGCCCTGCTAAGACCTTACTGATATCATATTTGCTGGTGAAACAGTTGGACAGAGTTGCTGTTTGTGGCTCTCGCATGACAAGATTTAGTTGACCTCTCTAACAATTTTGGATGCAGGATCTAGCAGTACCAGGATGTATGATGATGAACAAGCCGAGAAATTCAAGGCCGACATCCTTACTCTGATGTAATCCGATTGTGTTTTTTCTTCGGTTGATTTCTTGACTATGACAACCTCAAAGTGTGTCTTTAGATGTTTTTATTGTTACAATTTCAATATTCCATGGATTGAAACAACATGGGCTGTGGCTGTGCACCAACTTTTGAGTGCATCCCAGAGTGAGTCAATCCCCACATTTCCTCCTGATTTCGCATTCCTTGCAATCCTTCCAAGCTGGTTTGTTTCTGAATCCATCTGATAGAACAGTGCCCAGGCTGATGGCTTCGTTCAGCAAAACTGTTCATTATTTCACTTTTTCATAGTGTTGGATGGGGGAGTTAAATTCGGCAGCACTCCGTTAACAGAGTCAGATTCACCGTCTATACAATTTATTTAATTTTAGACCATGATTGGATAGAAACTGATAATTTAAAACCCATTTTCAAAATTTTCTTTAATAAAAATATACATTTAAATTAGTCATTAGCATTACCCAAACGAAATGCCTGCGTAAACATTTTATCCATAACAAGCGTAATGGGCAAACTGCAAACACGGACAAAACGCAGCGTTTCAGGCTGCCAACGACGAGCGTTTACTTCCCCGAAGACTGAAACCTCTCTCTCCATCTCCCCGCAATTGACACACTTCTCCCAAAACCCTAGAAATGTCCTCCGCTGCAATCGCCGCCGTGCTCCTCCTCCTCACCGCCACCGCCGCTGCTGCTCCCATCATCGGCCTCGACGCCTTCCTCACGCAGCAATCCCGCCTCGATCCCCTCGCTCAAAACGACACCTTCCTGTCCCTCCCCGCCGCCGTCAAATCCTCCCTCCATCGCCAACTCCACCCGCTTGCTAAATCCATCAACGAACTCCTATCCCTCGCCGTCCCGATCTC